>JASANE010024524.1:0-11550 GCA_030248225.1 Trileptium ribeirensis
AACTAATTACAATATTTTATATTACAATTACTATTGCAATATGGATATATGTATATTACAAAATGAATATATATATGTATATTGCAATATAAATATATATAAATAATATATAGTCATCTATCTGTTAATTGATTTATTGATATATTTTTTGCTAAACTATTAAATTTTATCTAGCTATTTGGCAAATTCTGCTGCAGCCAGATTTTGTGAAAGACAGCTACGCTACTATATGTGCGGTCAGTCCATCACCTCCTGATTTTAATACAGCATTTACCTTAAGATGTGTGCACCTAAGGCCGGATTCTGTCACAGAGCCAATTCCGGCTCGTGACAAAAACGTAGAGCCTCATCAGGTCCTTCATAAATAAAATAAATAGGTAAGCTATGCTAGTATGTTTGTACTGGCCGGGAGCGGCTGTGTCTCAGGGTTTGATAGCTGGGACGGGTTACTGAAAAAATATTTATTACATTCAGTTTAGCAGATTGTGTTACATCAAAAATATTTAACTCTAGGCCAAAAGAAGCAAGGTTGGTAGTAATTAAAAGTAAAGCGCATAAATCCAGGCAAATGCGTAAATATCGCTATTTTCAAAATTTTTGTTTAAACGCCTTTCACAAGCCAACCTAGTAGCTATGTAAAACATGTTTTTTCATGCATGAAAATTATGTTATTGTAACTATAAGAATGTTGTACGAATATATGACCATAATTATCATCAATTTCCATTTTTAGAGATTTTCCATTGCCGTCATATATTTCTGGCTTTCAGAGCCGATTACGGCCCTTGTGACAATTTATCAGCCTAATTTTACTATTAGCTAAATATATTTGTAGGGTCTGGCTCGTCCCAAAAAATTTCACGCTGGCTGACCGCGGCAGGGCAAGCACGGCTTTAGAGCCGCGGCAGACTGTGACAAAATCCGGCCCTGCTGCAGACATCTTAAGGTAATTGATGCATAAAGCAGACGGATGAAATGGCGTCTCGTACCGGCGGTTTACCACATCGCAAATTCTTGATAGCTAAGCGAACTTTGGCATCAGTTGGTGGCTATCAAGCCACTGCATAAGAAGGGTGATAAAATAATTTGCTCCAATAGCCGTGGAATATCAATTTTGAAATAGGCTTTAAAGACCTCAAAGCAGTGGTTCTACGCAGGTTAAAGCATCAGCCAACAAGGCTTTATGCCAGGAAAGAGTAC
Source organism: Trileptium ribeirensis (assembly GCA_030248225.1). Classification (NCBI taxonomy): domain Eukaryota; kingdom Metazoa; phylum Nematoda; class Enoplea; order Enoplida; family Thoracostomopsidae; genus Trileptium; species Trileptium ribeirensis. Next base: position 1,201 of record JASANE010024524.1, read on the forward strand.
CATCGATCAGATTGCCGGCCTAGAGATGCTATTAGAAGGGCCACGAATTCAGGCAGAAAACCTATGTGGCTTTCTACGCCTTTCGGGCTGCTTTTAAATCAATCCGCTGCCATTATCTGTTTCAAATTATGGAAGCAGAAGGGATGATCAGGAAGTTGTTGACGATCATAAGATTAATGCATCGCTCGGCAACTTCGTCAGTACGAGCTGATTTCAGTCTAGTCCAAAAAGTTTACAGTCAAATAAAGGATTTATTTTACCACCGGTTTTATTGGGTTGATTGAGTGCTGGAAGATTTCAGTGACCCCGAGCAATGTATAAAGTTTTTCGATACCAGGGCTCCTCTAGCTGTTTAAAATATACAGATGACATTGTAAGGAGTCATCCATACTATTGGAGAGCGTGTAACCCGCCTCAGGGAGGATAATTCACCTACCACGTATGAGAATGTATGTCTGCTGTATATACCAAATAAATGTCAGCAAAATGTCAGCTGCGTCCATGACAAACACCAACAGATTGTTGCTGGGAAGACAATGGGACGTCTACCGCGCCAAGAATGTGAGAAACTGAAGTCTCTTGTCTTTTTGATAATAGCTGATGGCGTAGGCTCTTCCGTCACGCACACTCCGTTTTCGTGATACCTATATGTCGAGGCCAGCTGTGACTTAGCAAAGTGCCAATTAAAAACTGCTCAGAAGCGGAAACACTGCTAAGTATGAGTATGCTTAAGGTGAATACGTACGCCATAATTGTTCTTTTGTCAAATCCGCGTCCTGAATCGTTCATCAATTCGCTTTCAGAATCCTACCATTGGTATTAGCAGTTCATCAACCACCAAAGTGGGCTCCATAATTTACGAGAAGACTTTGCAAGCATATTTCGATTTGGCACATCTATTCGCAATGGCATGTTAAACCGTACAGTTCTATTCGCGTTCAGCAACCACGAACGTGGGCTCCATAATTTACGAGCACACTTGGCAAGCATGTTTCGATTTCGCTCGTCTATTCGCAATCATCAAATGACATGTTATACCGTACAGCTTAATTCGCGGTCAACAACCACGAACGTGGTCTCCATAATTTACGAGCGCACTTTGCAAGCATGTTTCGATTTCGCACGTCTATTCGCATTCATCAAATGACATGTTAAACAGTACAGCTGTATTCGCGTTCACCAACCACGAAGATGGGCTCCATAAGTTACGAGCACACTTTGCAAGCATGTTTCGATTTCGCACGTCTATTTGCATTCATCAAATGACATGTTATACCGAACAGCTGCATTCGCATTGTACGAGGTTATAAAAGTATGGAATCAAGAAACGCGGTCATCATCACATTTCAAGCAAGACCGGTGCGAAAATTGATATCGCAAATCGCAAAAACGTGACCGCGGAAAGTGGCTACACTTTATGTATTGCAAGCCTAACCCTACACCTTACCCTGAAAGCATAATTCGTTCGCGTATGAGCCGATTTCGCAAATTTTAACCATTCAACTGAGCTGGTCATTGCTGTTCGGATGACATATAAAATTATGCATCTATCGAGAAAAAATTTTTTCGAATCTTTTGGGTACCAAAAAAGACGGACCTCTGGTAACTAAAGAACTAGTTAAAAATTATTATAAATGTGGCCGTAAATAATATTTCCTGAACGGCCTTATCGAGCTCAGTTGAAAGGTACTAAAATTATCGCAGTATTTTCAAAATTGACCAATTCCAGGCTTGGGGGACACTAGGAAAGGCTCAAATCGCTGTATGCGTACATAAATATAAAATATATCCTCGCACGGGTATCAGCTTTGAGATCATAGACTTATACGGGTATCATTGTTTGAGATCAATTAATTTTTAGGAACAACCTAAGTGTACACATAAAACTTACACACGCATTTAATAAAATACAGCAATAAGTGACCATCTCATTAAGGAATATGGGATTCGAACGATCTTTTTGTGCTTCGCATATATTTATCGGATGAAGCAGTTAAATGAGGCACAGTACGTCTTTGACTCATCCTTTTGTACTAATGATTTGTTTTTCAGGCAGGAACGGGTTTTGCCTGGAAAAAGATCATGTACCAGTCTTAAACATTTGACATTCAATTTTGCATTTAAAATAATTACTAAATAAGCAATATTAATATCTAATATTGTTTTGTATCCACAACTTTTTTTCGTTTGCAACAAATTTTTTAAATAACATTTAAACTTTAATGATTTATAGTAAAATTATGTAAGTTATGACATTTATATGATTAAATTTGTACTATGGTTCAAATAAATACAAATATAAAGAGAGTTTAGGTTTGGGCGAATTGTCAAAGATTTATTATCGCCAGACACAAAATCATTTTTGGGCGAAACAAAATATTTTGAAACATACAATGGCTTTAAGAAAAAAAATTTATGGGGCCTGAGCTATTAAAATTAATATCTCTATATCCTCTCTGTATTACCAACCATAAAATCGGATTCACATATTTAAATAGTTGAGGCGAGAGCAAAATATTTAAGTTTCTACTTAAATATGAAAATAGATTTCGAATTTATCTAAACAACTACAAGAAAATCGGTTGTAGCGGGGAAGAATGATGGTTACGATTAAAAAAATCCTGGTCCATTTATCATGTTCAATGATGCTCTGTTCAACTATTATTTTCATTTCCACTTTATTTTTGTATATGAACTATATTAAATCAAACATTACTCTACGTTGTACTGCTCGCACATATTGTGAAGAATATAGCAGAAACATGTTATATATTTAACCTGAAGTGTACTTAGGGAGTCGCTTTCCGTTATATTTATGGCTTTGACAATATCCATTCTGATAAAATGCCACAACATATTTTATAATCTTAGGAAAGTCGCTGGGGTTGCCTAGATTCTTCAAGTGTGTCTTATAATTTTGCCTACACTTAATCACGGAGTTATATAGCATATTAGGTGATTCTTTTGGCCATTAAATTATTTGCAAATATACAATTTTGTGATACTTTTCAGCATTGCAATACCCATTTTGCTAATTCCGCGATAGAACTTGTGCCAGAAACGGAACTTTTGACAGCTATGCTCATTTCTGTCACTCAAACATGGCTTTGGCATTTTGTTAAAATGAACAGCATGTTAGTGAGCTTCGTTACAACATCCCAATCCATCATAACGCGAAGCTGAAACTGAAGCAATTTCTGATGTTACTTGACCAAATAAAAATGGCGTGCTGCAAACGTCACGGCTTTGTAGCACCAGATTTATGGAAGACAAATTTCTCACTTTTGTTCTGTTACCTCCACCAAATTCTGTTCTGCCTTTGCTTTTGCAAATTTTATCTTGCTCTGTCACTTCCCCAACTTTGGTTCTGTCTTTCCACCCCCAACTTTTGTTCCAAATTCGACTAAAAAATTAAAAAGTTTTGTTGGAACAAAAGTTATGGGAGGGGCCCAAGACGGAAAGCGAAAGGACAGGGCAAAAGTGGGAAGTTTGTGCCTCACTAAAAATGGGCAAGTAACGAAAAAATGTGCTGTGTCATCCCATAACGAATATAACGTAGTGTGACTTGAGTGTCACATTCTTGTTCAAGGGTTCATCATAAACTCTTGATAGTTATTAACATTGATACACCTAATTCTACTAGATAAACTTGGCCCACTAAGATATATAAATATTGTGGGTCCAATTCTTGGTGCCGTCATTGCCGTCGAATCAGCATTCAAAAACCATGAATCCTGTTATGCGAGACTATAGGTTATATATCCCGCTACGCGTCGAAATGCAATCGTAACAACAACAAACCCGCTGTTTTCCATATGCTTTACCACCAAAGTTTACTTTTCATAAGCCAAAACTTATTTACAATAATTGATACTATCGCAGATTATGAATCCTGTTATGCGAGACTAGAAGTTATATATCCCGCTTTACGCGTGGAAATGCAATCGTAACAACAACAAACCCGCTGTTTTCCATATGCTTTACCACCAAAGTTTACTTTTCATAAGCCAAAACTACTTTACAATAATTGATACTATCGCAGATTATGAATCCTGTTATGCGAGAATATAAGTTATATATCCCGCATTACGCGTCGAAATGCAATCGTAACAACAACAAACCCGCTGTTTTCCATATGCTTTACCACCAAAGTTTACTTTTCATAAGCCAAAACTTATTTACAATAATTGATACTATCGCAGATTATGAATCCTGTTATGCGAGACTAGAAGTTATATATCCCGCTTTACGCGTGGAAATGCAATCGTAACAACAACAAACCCGCTGTTTTCCATATGCTTTACCACCAAAGTTTACTTTTCATAAGCCAAAACTTATTTACAATAATTGATACTATCGCAGATTATGAATCCTGTTATGCGAGACTAGAAGTTATATATCCCGCTTTACGCGTGGAAATGCAATCGTAACAACAACAAACCCGCTGTTTTCCATATGCTTTACCACCAAAGTTTACTTTTCATAAGCCAAAACTACTTTACAATAATTGATACTAGGCAGATTATGAATCCTGTTATGCGAGATTAGAAGTTATATATCCCGCTTTACGCGTGGAAATGCAATCGTAACAACAACAAACCCGCTGTTTTCCATATGCTTTACCACCAAAGTTTACTTTTCATAAGCCAAAACTACTTTACAATAATTGATACTATCGCAGATTATGAATCCTGTTATGCGAGAATATAAGTTATATATCCCGCATTACGCGTCGAAATGCAATCGTAACAACAACAAACCCGCTGTTTTCCATATGCTTTACCACCAAAGTTTACTTTTCATAAGCCAAAACTTATTTACAATAATTGATACTATCGCAGATTATGAATCCTGTTATGCGAGACTAGAAGTTATATATCCCGCTTTACGCGTGGAAATGCAATCGTAACAACAACAAACCCGCTGTTTTCCATATGCTTTACCACCAAAGTTTACTTTTCATAAGCCAAAACTAATTTACAATCATTGATGCTATCGCAGATTATGAATCCTGTTATGCGAGAATAGAAGTTATATATCCCGCTTTACGCGTCGAGATGCAATCGTAACAACAACAAACCCGCTGTTTTCCATATGCTTTACCACCAAAGTTTACTTTTCATAAGCCAAAACTACTTTACAATAATTGATACTATCGCAGATTATGAATCCTGTTATGCGAGAATATAAGTTATATATCCCGCATTACGCGTCGAAATGCAATCGTAACAACAACAAACCCGCTGTTTTCCATATGCTTTACCACCAAAGTTTACTTTTCATAAGCCAAAACTTATTTACAATAATTGATACTATCGCAGATTATGAATCCTGTTATGCGAGACTAGAAGTTATATATCCCGCTTTACGCGTGGAAATGCAATCGTAACAACAACAAACCCGCTGTTTTCCATATGCTTTACCACCAAAGTTTACTTTTCATAAGCCAAAACTACTTTACAATAATTGATACTATCGCAGATTATGAATCCTGTTATGCGAGAATATAAGTTATATATCCCGCATTACGCGTCGAAATGCAATCGTAACAACAACAAACCCGCTGTTTTCCATATGCTTTACCACCAAAGTTTACTTTTCATAAGCCAAAACTTATTTACAATAATTGATACTATCGCAGATTATTAATCCTGTTATGCGAGACTAGAAGTTATATATCCCGCTTTACGCGTGGAAATGCAATCGTAACAACAACAAACCCGCTGTTTTCCATATGCTTTACCACCAAAGTTTACTTTTCATAAGCCAAAACTACTTTACAATAATTGATACTAGGCAGATTATGAATCCTGTTATGCGAGATTAGAAGTTATATATCCCGCTTTACGCGTGGAAATGCAATCGTAACAACAACAAACCCGCTGTTTTCCATATGCTTTACCACCAAAGTTTACTTTTCATAAGCCAAAACTACTTTACAATAATTGATACTATCGCAGATTATGAATCCTGTTATGCGAGAATATAAGTTATATATCCCGCATTACGCGTCGAAATGCAATCGTAACAACAACAAACCCGCTGTTTTCCATATGCTTTACCACCAAAGTTTACTTTTCATAAGCCAAAACTTATTTACAATAATTGATACTATCGCAGATTATGAATCCTGTTATGCGAGACTAGAAGTTATATATCCCGCTTTACGCGTGGAAATGCAATCGTAACAACAACAAACCCGCTGTTTTCCATATGCTTTACCACCAAAGTTTACTTTTCATAAGCCAAAACTTATTTACAATAATTGATACTAGGCAGATTATGAATCCTGTTATGCGAGATTAGAAGTTATATATCCCGCTTTACGCGTCGAAATGCAATCGTAACAACAACAAACCCGCTGTTTTCCATGTGCTTTACCACCAAAGTTTACTTTTCATAAGCCAAAACTTATTTACAATAATTGATACTACGCATATTATGAATTAATTATTACACAGACGATATTGATGTGACACTTAGAAAATTAATGTTTAACATCGTCGCAAATATAGATTTGATTATATACAAATTATCTAACTCCATGTTAATATAACACAATTATTTTATATTTTTAGTTTGGGAAACGTTAATCCTTTAACAGGTTCAGTTGTTCGACAACAAACAATTACGTTTCATAGATTTAAACTAAATTCGCTACGTATTGCACATTTGACCGCGTTTGTCTCGGTTTGCGAGGAGCCTTAAGATCTAAGTAATAGCTCCAAAAAGCTTTGTGGTTAGTGATTGTTACTCTCACTCAAACATCCAGGGTTCGATACCTCGCGGCAACCAATATTTTTCATTAGTATTCGAAATGGAAATTGAATTAAGATAATTTTTACGTATATGGCTTATAATCGTGTACACGTAATTAATATGTCTCACTTACAATGTTTTTGGGTATTCCATAGTTTCGAAATGTTGGAAAAAATATCCATAATATAGTATATATTGAGAAGTTACACGCACAACGCACTGCCAACATTTTAACCAAATTCAAACAACCATTCACACGTTATAGTAACAATAGCAATCAATACCTAAGCTATTTTGACACAAAATATTTCGGATTTCATTCGTTCATGTTTTCAGGTCATTTGTTAGTACTAGATGCTGTGCTGGGGTTGTTGGGTTCACATTTTAACCAAATTCAAACAACCATTCACACGCTATAGTAACAATAGGAATCAATACCTAAGCTATTTTGCCACGAAATAGGTCGGATTTCATTTGTTCATGTTTTCAGGTCATTTGTTAGTACTAGATGCTGTGCTGGGGTTGTTGGGTTCACATTTTAACCAAATTCCGACAACCATTCACATGTTATAGTAACAATAGCAATCAATACCTAAGCTATTTTGCCACAAAATAGGTCGGATTTCATTTGTTCATGTTTTCATGTCATTTCTTAGTACTAGATGCTGTGCTGAGGTTGTTGGGTTCACATTTTAACCAAATTCAAACAAACATTCACACGTTATAGTAACAATAGGAATCAATAAGTAAGCTATTTTGACACAAAATATTTCGGATTTCATTCATTCATGTTTTCAGGTCATTTGTTAGTAATAGATGCTGTGCTGGGGTTGTTGGGTTCACATTTTAACCAAATTCCGACAACCATTCACAAGTTATAGAACAGCAAAGCTGCCTGCTTCCCACAAAGGGGGCGATCCTTGCCTCCCTCGGCCGCGGCCGCGGGGGGCCACCCCCAAACCAACCACCCGTTATAGTAACAATAGGAATCAATACCTAAGCTATTTTTACACAAAATAGGTCGGATTTCATTTGTTCATGTTTTCAGGTCATTTCTTAGTACTAGATGCTGTACTATGGTTGTTGGGTTCACATTTTAACCAAATTCAAACAACCATTCACACGTTATAGTAACAATAGGAATCAATACCTAAGCTATTTTGACACAAAAGATTTCGGATTTCATTCGTTCATGTTTTCAGGTCATTTGTTAGTAATAGATGCTGTGCTGGGGTTGTTGGGTTCACATTTTAACCAAATTCCGACAACCATTCGCATGTTATAGTAACAATAGCAATCAATACCTAAGCTATTTTGTGACGAAATAGGTCGGATTTCATTTGTTCATGTTTTCAGGTCATTTGTTAGTACTAGATGCTGTGCTGGGGTTGTTGGGTTCACATTTTAACCAAATTCCGACAACCATTCACATGTTATAGTAACAATAGCAATCAATACCTAAGCTATTTTGCCACAAAATAGGTCGGATTTCATTTGTTCATGTTTTCAGGTCATTTCTTAGTACTAGATGCTGTGCTGAGGTTGTTGGGTTCACATTTTAACCAAATTCAAACAAACATTCACACGTTATAGTAACAATAGGAATCAATACCTAAGCTATTTTGACACAAAATATTTCGGATTTCATTCGTTCATGTTTTCAGGTCATTTGTTAGTAATAGATGCTGTGCTGGGGTTGTTGGGTTCACATTTTAACCAAATTCCGACAACCATTCACATGTTATAGTAACAATAGCAATCAATACCTAAGCTATTTTGCCACAAAATAGGTCGGATTTCATTTGTTCATGTTTTCAGGTCATTTCTTAGTACTAGATGCTGTGCTGAGGTTGTAGGGTTCACATTTTAACCAATTTCAAACAAACATTTACACGTTATAGTAACAACAGGAATCAATACCTAAGCTATTTTTACACAAAATAGGTCGGATTTCATTTGTTCATGTTTTCAGGTCATTTCTTAGTACTAGATGCTGTACTATGGTTGTTGGGTTTACATTTTAACCAAATTCAAACAACCATTCACACGTTATAGTAACAATAGGAATCAATACCTAAGCTATTTTGACACAAAATATTTCGGATTTCATTCGTTCATGTTTTCAGGTCATTTGTTAGTAATAGATGCTATGCTGAACGGTTATTGGGTTCACATTTTAACCAAATTCCGACAACCATTCGCATGTTATAGTAACAATAGCAATCAATACCTAAGCTATTTTGCCACAAAATAGGTCGGATTTCATTTGTTCATGTTTTCAGGTCATTTCTTAGTAATAGATGCTGTACTGTGGTTGTTGGGTTCACATTTTAACCAAATTCCGACAACCATTCACATGTTAGTGACAATAGGAATCAATACCTAAGCTATTTTGACACAAAATAGGTCGGATTTCATTTGTTCATGTCTTCAGGTCATTTCTTTTCAGGACACTGCTCGCACACAGGGAGTTATATATAATTAGAAATGCGTTTGCCATTATATGCCGATACTTATCTGAATCTAATGGTAAAAATACGTTAATTCCATTTACCTTTTACCAAGCTGCAGCCTTTGTGATTATAATAATACACATTGGGGAATGTAATCCAGAACCGCGATGATGTATCTTTGGGTAGTATACTTTATTTGAGTAGTGTGAAATTGTCTACATTTTCTCTTTGGTGTGAAAAGTTTTTTTAAAACGTTATTGGACTCATGCAGTAAACATTAAAAACCCCATTATAAGCCAAAAATACGTAGATATGTATTGCACCATTAGACTTTTGCATTTCAGTTATGACATTATAACATATATAACAAATTGTTTCCCATTACTTCTTGGGTAAACCCTGCCAAGGGTAGCGTTTGTTTTATTTGTGCCATCACTTTGTCCTGGGACGGTTGCCAGCAGCTGAAGTGGTGTAGATTTGAGCTAGTATGTCCATATATAGACAGTTCTGTAGGGGCGGCACTGGTTGACCTAAAGTGCGTTAAGTGTTAGCGAAATTCCGCTCAGGCTAAAGCATAAAACTCGCTGTGAATCTTACAAAATGATTTGCCTACGACCTGTATTTATCAACCGCTGTTCTGGTAAAAGTATATAGTTAAAGTATATTTTATCAACCGCTGTTCAGTATATATATAAAGTACGGCTTCTTTATAGGTTTAAATTAGCAGAATTAGGTTGATTTGAATCGTTCGGCTTTTTAGTTGCAGTAGTTCGCAGCGTTTAACAGATACAGCTCAAACTTTTCAATCAAACTCTTATTGCATTTTTACAGCAGAATCATATGACTGTGACGTCGTCGTTAGAGTAACTTCCGTTCACAAAAAAGCGGATTACAATTAAACTCATGCGGCGGTATTCACAATGAAACTTTTCGGCTCTCAGCACTACGTGATGGAAAACTGAGTATAACTAGGTCCATCTTAACTAAGTTTTGCCATATATAAAAGCTTTGCCGTTATTTTGCCAATAATTCAAACCAAAATTGTGTAAACGTTATTTCAGCACGGATAAATTTCGGTACTTCGCGTTTTCAGCTATTATATTTCTTATATCTATACCTACTACCATTATGTTAGCAA
>JASANE010024526.1:0-15533 GCA_030248225.1 Trileptium ribeirensis
ATCGGAAACATCGCAATCAGGTAATGGGAAAGTGTTTGGAAACTGCATAAATTGGGGAGACGGGAATCTCGGGAAACGGGAAAATTAGGAATATGTGGAAAACGAAAAAGTTTTTGGAAAGTGCGGAAAGTTTTTGCAAACTGCCTAAATTTGGGTAACGAGATAATTAGGAAATTGGAAAAGGTGGAAAACGGGAAACTAAATGTGGAAAACGGGAAACTCAGGAGACGGGAAATTAAGGACAATGTGGAAAATGGAAAAGTGTTTGGAAACTGCATAAATTGGAGCAACGGGAAACTCGGGAAAATTGGTAAACTGGAAAATGTGAGAAGCTGGAAACGTGGGAAACGGTAAACTTGGCAAACGGTAAATGTAAGAAACTGAAAAATGTGGGAAACGGGAAACTTGGGAAACGGGAAAGTTTTTGGAAACTGCATAAATTGGGGAAACGGGAGAATTAGTAAACTGGAAAATGTGGGAAACGGGGAACTGTTTGGAAATCGCCTAAATTTGGGAAACGCGAAAATTAGGAAATTGGAAAGTGTCGAAAATCGGAAACATGGCAAACGGGAAAGTGTTTGGAAACTGCATAAATTGGGCAAACGGAAAATTAGTAAATTAGAAAATGTGGAAACGGGAAAGCGTTTGGAAACTGCATAAAGTTAAGAAACGGGATCTGCGCGCTTCACGATGTATGTTCGGAGTTCGTGTACGGTGCTTTAGGCAGACCGGGGTGGTTCCCGTCGGATAGTATCACAGTCCCGTCGATGAGGTCTACCTAGGAATCCACATTTTTCCTAGTAGTGAATTACACGGTATGGGGCCAAGACGCCTTGTTATATATGAACAGCCAAGACATAAGTGATGTGTCTGTGCCGACGTATTGTGAGAAGTGGTAGCATTAGTGTTAGAAATAGTATCAGATTCCACTCGTGCTCGGCTGCTTCCAGTAGCAGTTTGTCGTTTTAGGAGTAATGTGAGAGGTCATCGCACTCTTCATTGGCGATTAGCGTTTTGTGGGGCTTTTAACAGGCGATTTGGGAACGGTTACGTTCCAGTTTACCTCTTAGGAATACGTGGTAACCTCCTTCGGCTTACTCTGCGCCTGGAATTTACGATATTTAAGAAGGTCAGCATTAAGTTTGTTGCATGGATACTTCGGGCCCAAGTAGCCCTGAGGGGCGGCACTTTTTCTATTGCTTCAAAGCCCGTCTTCATGTTTTCTTTACTCATCCCCTTTGGCCATATTTCGCAGATAAGATTAACAAAATGAGGCTTTTTAATAGTTTCATTATGTCCAAATTCCATTATAAAATTGGCCAGAGCAGTTTAACAATGTGTTTTTAGGGGAAAAACAATCCTTATCAATTAACTGCAATAAACTGGTATTGTGTGGAGGCAACTTAACAAAAATATTGTCCTCTTCTATTGCTTTCGTCGGGGGTGTACTAGGCTACCAAGGGGTCCTGGGGCTAAAATCCCAATTTTTGGTTGTTTTTCATAAAATACCTTATTACATCTCCATAAGTTTTTGAGTTTTCAAAATTCTAAAATTTATAAAATTTGATTTCGTTTATTTTACTTAATTTGCATAATCCTGAGTTGTTCTTCTGATTAGCTATGTATAGTTAGTCTAGTTGCTTTCCCGATCTTTAGACTACCTTTTGATTTTGAATAGTGCGGTGGTGTCATCTAGATTTGGTGAGTTCCTGATATTTTCTTAAATCTTGTTTTAATTATTGGTTACTTAGCTAGGAGCTAGGCAGGTTGTTTGTGTTCAACTTGTAGTTAATTTATCGTTAGGTGTTGACCAGACTACCAAGGGGGTTTCCGATCGAAACCCGTCCAAAAACCTAGGATGGATCACTATTTTACTTACTATATCTCTCCCTCCCTTCTATGTTCGTGGGTTTTGTTTTTACTTGTCTTTGCATTTTGTTTTGTTCTAGTGCTAATCTGCATTATTAGCACTGGGTTCTGTTAATAGCTAACATGTGTTAGCTTGTTTTTAGTTTTCTTAATTCGGTCTTGGTTGTGACTCTAAAGAGTTAGGTGAACGGCTCTTAAATTTGGAATTTTCTAGAAGTATATAAAATAATTTTCTTTAATTCGACGGGATTTTATGTACGAAAACTTCCGAATTCCTGGTTTTTGCTTATGAATTTTGGATTTTGCTTACTTCTTGCTTGGATGACTTAGCAAGTATTTAACGTTATATTTGAATTTTGTATTGCTCTTTACGGAATTTATTGCTTTATTGGTTTTATTGGGCTTTCTAGCTTGTGGAAAGTGCAATAGTGTAGGCTCGTAAGTGACTTACTGAAAGAGACTTACTGCGGAGTGCAAGAACAACCTGATACCGGTCAATACTTGCTTGATACTTTGTTAACAATCAATGTCAAGTAACAATGTCACAATACAATTGGGTACTTATTACGTTATCAATTTATCTTATTCTTATTATTTTCCCAAGTAAAACATGAGTTAGCACGAGCGTAACTTAATTATAACCGTACTGGAAATAACACGCGCCTAGCTGATCCGTCCGGCAGCGGGAACGTTAATATGAAGATGCCGTCCGGCGACTACGTACTAACCCAAAAGGAAAAGTAATAGATATCAATTATTCAGGATCTATCAGTAAACCGTCCGGCCGCTGGTAGCTCTAAGGAAACTAAGTAGCGTAATTCTAAGGCAAAGGCTAAAGTACTCAAATGTACGGATCCAGCTGTACCCTAATCGCAAGTATTATATAAATTACTCAGGATAATTGTGCGCTCACTTTTGAGTTGAGAAAAAATACCCAGTGCCGGTTTTGCTAAATAAAGATAAGGCTTAACTAACGGTATCGCGTCAAAGTCAAATTGTACGGGTTTTCGAGCATCAAGTGTTAAAAGTATTTGGAGGTGTGAAATAGAAATAGCGGAAGGAATAGTGTATGAGGTAGCTAAATGGCAGGGAGTAACCGGAATTCCGGTTCCGGTTCCGGCGAAAATCGTGTTCCGGTTGCGGTTCCGGCAAAGGGCAAAAACCATACCGGAACCGGAATTCCGGTTTAAAAATTTTGTTTGAAATTTTCCACGTTTTTTTGCATCATCTTTGATCCAAACATATGTAATATATATTGTACAATGATCAAGCTCCAATACAATCAATACAATCCATTTAGTAAATGGTTGGAATATATAAGGCGTGGCTCAGATACTGACGGTACGGGAACCGAACCGGTGTATTATCAAATATTGCGTATTATACTAATCTGGAATAAACGTTCTAACTTCGGCTGGTTTGACTTCATATTGGAACCAGAATCGAGCAAATCGAGTAGTCACGCCGCAGCGCTATACGGAACAATAATACGCTGACCGAAGGATCAATCAATAATCCCCACCGGCATACTGCTGACCACGCGTACGAAGCAAACATCTTCGAGTGACGAATCCCGTCCCAATATATTAATCCGATAGCCGCCATAATAAAAGGTATAGCCCAGCCGTACCACCAATCAAGACGAAATAAAATAACATGCTGACCACGATGTCGTGTAAAAGTGGGGAACAATTATAATAAATTAAGTTGTTAAATATATTCGCAAAAATTGAAATCGACCCCAATCCCAAAATAAGGCATAAGCCAAAATAAAAATTATTTATATCGTAGTAAAAACTAATAGTCCACATAATCGGGACCAATTACATAAGTCCAGCCTAAAAATCAAAATACGAAAATGCCAATCCAAAGAACACCACCTGCAATAAATGCTCAAAAAGAATTGTCAGTCAAACCAAAAAACACTAATAGTGAGGTTCAATTGTCGAACAATACGACAAAAGACTTCGAAGAGATAATGCGCGAGTTCGACCAAAATACACCGGAACCGAAAAGAAATGAACAACAGCAAAGTTTGCAAGGAACGTATACCGAAACGTTCCATGAAGAAGCAAGCACAGAAGAACTGTTTTCAAATACGTATGAGAAATCCGGAAAAAGATATCCAGAATACCATACAAAAGATGCAACGCCAAAAAGAAAAACAGTTACAGTTTATAGCAAGGCACGCAACATTAACAGAAGAATTACAACAGTTCTGTCAAATATAGAACCGAGCGAACCGAAAATTTCGTTGACACAGCTAAGAACAGAATCACAAAACACTGATGATGACGAAATAACAGTAATTGGACAAAATAATGGCATTCAACAAGAACAGTCGAATGAACGAAGCCAAAATGATTATCGACCGAAAATTGTAAATCAAGTTGTATGGGTCAAATATATACAATGACGCCGAATAGCAATAATTCGGAACAAATGAAAACAATAATCACTACGACAAATGATCAAGACACAACCATGTGGAACGGAGTATGGTGGAAATCCAGCAAATAAGGGAACAACAGCAATTAATGACGAACAATAAAATAAATGAAACTAGTCGGTAGTGGAACTACATTTGTGAGCGGAGCTTGGGCTGTGGCATTACGAATGTACTCAGTTTTATGTTCTTCAAATAACTACACATTGCATAGGGCTTTATCATTGGTAATAATATTATATTTGAATTCTTCGACCCAAAAACCCCTATAATGGTTTGATCGAAACGATTCTATTTCGATAAATAACATGAATATTGCAAAATTCTCTATTTTAGCTGCATAAGCTTAACTAATTATATAGCTAATTACTAATTAACCACACAAAATTTTTTAATCCCAAATATCAGGTGCACACTCTAACATGATAGGCTTTCAAACAGAAAAAAGTTTTTTAAAATCGGTTAAGTGGTTCTTGAGATCCGTCGGACCGAACGAACTAACGAACGGACGGAGATCGAGCTTTTTAATCCCAGACAGAAAATAAAAACGCTTCGCTTCACTCCGCGCAATTAAAAACGGACTTCGACGCCAAATAAATCAAATGGACGTAAATTAGCATCCATTCGGGACAATCCCGAGACAATTTAATGCGTATCGGAATCAAAACAATGCAAACCAATGTGATATGAATTATAATCAGAATGGTACAAATCGAACCGAACGTGGTATGACCCAAATGCAAAGTAATCAAAGTGACTCAAACGATGATCAATGGGGCATGCAAGAACAACGTAATACGAATCGAACCCAATTTAAACCAAACAGTGATCAAACGAATTGCGATCATTGTAGCATTCATGAAGACTTGACACAAACCGAGTACAGTCTGATACGAATTACGATCAAGTGATATCAACAAGCAACTCAATCAAATGCAAATGGGTGCAAACAAAGAACGAGGTAATATAAGCGAGATAACGAATGTATGGAAACAAATACGAGTACCACACGTAATAAATAGTGGTACAATCTAAATGGCGAGCACGTACAATCGAATACAAATTCCGTATATAACAACGAATTGTGAATCCGTAAGGAATTTGAAAAAGCACTGGCCCAAGATGGTATTGATGACGAACAAGAAAAGCTTCGAGTATTCAAAGCAAAAATGCGAAATGCGAGGAAATATCAGAATATCTAGAAGTGTTGACGCTCGAAAAAGCCAATGAATTATACAATTATGACGAGCTGATCAAGAAATTTAAAGAACGGTTCGATGTACCAAAAATGTTGACGAACCATATGAATAAATTACAAAGCCTACGACAAAAACAGTCAAAGACTTCCTAGACGAATTACGAGTCTACGCAGCGTGAAACCTGACTACAAAAGGCGTGCCCGAATCAATTGTCGGAGAAGTCCTCAAATCAGTACTAATAACGGAACTAAAGCATGGAATCCGAAACCGTTTACGTGCAACAAAACAAGAAACCTTTGCAACATTATCAGAGAAAGCAGAGACAGCCGAAAGCGTAGACCAACAAATGACCGACGGATTACAAGGCACAAACGAACAACGACCAAGGTATCGCAAAGTACAATCAAACCGGCCAAACCTAAGAATGAGACCAAATATCAACCAACAAAGGTGGCGACCAAGAGTACAAAAGGCCACAAACACAGTGGCGCCCACAACGGTGAAATAACCAACCGATACGATTACGGCAACCACAACAACAAATAGCACAATCATGGTCAATGCCAATATCAACAATGCCAACGCAGATGGACGCGAATTATCCTCACCCAATACAACCTATGGACAAATGGCAATACAACCAATACCACAAGCCATGTACCCAATGCAGACACCACAACAATCAATGCAACCTCAAATTACTTGGCAACAACAACAAAGATTACCAGCACCAGTGGCAAATCAACAGCCACAAATCCGACAATCGTTAACATATCCGGAAGGCAATAAAAGGCTACCAAGAGTAATTGATACTGGATCGCAAATCACGATTATAAGCGAGGAACAACACGAGAAACATTTCAAACATTTGCCACTCCGGGAAACGGCATTGTACGCAGTGGGATTTAATGGCGAATTAGCGGAAAGAGCAGTGGGCTATTTTTCTACAAGTACTTGGAAAAGAAGATACGATAATCCGGTTTAGTGTAATCAAAAACATTCCAAAAATTGAGGTATATGGACACGACTTCTTTGCAGCCTTCGAGGTAGTAATTGATTACCAACAACTGAGAATCAAAATGAACAATCAACCGATACCCCATAGCTGGCGAATTAACGAAATGGGAATGGCTAAAGGAATAGAAGATAATCAGATTGAAATATGTAAATGCTCATACATACCATGGTCGGCAAAATTCATCGAAGCTAACATACCAGAAGGAGTAAACGAAGGTGACACGATAATAGTAGGACCCTTAATGAAAACTGGCAATGGATTAGCAATACCAAACAGTGTTTTCAAAGTCGAAAAGGGAAACATTATGGTTCCAGTATGCCATTTAAATACGATAGAAATGGAGATCATCGAAGACCAACCGCTGGTACGCAAAGTAGACAAAAGATCATAAGAATGGTGGTTTATGAGGAAAAAGCCCAAAAAGCAATCGATAGATTCGAAAAGAAATAAAATCGAATGGAAAAAGATCAAATAATATGGACTCAAATAGGAAAACGTGGAAAACCAATAATTAAATCATGGGCTGGCGAAATTCAAATAAAGAATCCACAAATAATTGACTATATTAGTGTTCAAAACGATAATTCTGGTACGTCACAATTTGGCATTGATAATGTAATGACGTTCGCAGATGATGAATGTGAGATACTTCATGTTGGTGGCAACAACCCACACTTTGTTTACAGTTTTCAAGGACGTAAACGTACCTCAGTACTCTGTCAATGACCTAGAAGTTATATTGAGAAGCCTAAAGTCAACATCTCACTGCGCGCATGTTGCTTCCAAGGCTTAAAAGGCATTCCATGTCGTCATGCGCTGCTTCAAAAAACCGTTATCAAATCAAGTCTTTCTTTGTTCGGTTGTGGTTAGAATACGCAACACCAGTATGGTCGCTCTATCTTATTAGAGATAAAGATTTGATAGAACGGATGCAGCGGCGGGCTACCAAACAAGTAATGGGACTCTATTATCACTCATACGAAGCTCGAATGCAGTATCTCGGACTACGGCGATTATCCGCTATCTCCATTATCCATTATACAAGGAGTAAAACATGATCACACTTATAGCCAGAACCGAATAAACATTGTGAATAATGATTGTATGTAGAATTTTTGAATAACCCTAAAACAAAAAAACTAAAAATTTGTTGCATTATAACTAAAAATAACCAGAAAAATTAAAGAACCAAATAAAATAAAGATTGTATATTATGATTGTATAATATATATTAACTTATTATGTATAGGAAAATTTAGTAAATGTGCCCAATTAAATTAAATTTTTAATACTAGTGGTGGTGGTGCTGGGATTGGGATACGAAAGAGTAAAAGGAAATTACAAAGTGGAAGCGACAACGACTAACAATACGACCGAGTGGAACGACTCAACGAAGCGACGAATAATCCAGCCGACTCAACGATTTTTGGAACAGCAGCGACGTAAAATTTTCAAAGCGTTGAGAATTAACGAAATGGAACCAAATAACTACAACCATTCAGTAAACATAGGACGATCGAAGTAAATCACTAATTCAAAACGGTGATCAATCCGAGTGAAAAACTGAAATAAAATGGCCGTTTAAAAGAGATATCCGTTCAACAAAAATCCGAGTTGAATGAATTTCACGCCGGGTCCTAACGATAAAAGAACATCGTTACTTATTACACGGTGGTGGCAGAGATGACGCATTAACAAACAATATTTGGATTTAATGTATGAACGGCCAAGTGACGATTATTATTGAAGCGGAGAATATGGCAGAACAATTCATAAAAATAATGAAGCAGTCAATAATAAATATAATCTCAATATCAACCGTGGTAACAAAAGTTCTATTGGCAGAACTGGAAGCAGTGACAAGAGAAAAATTGACGATCGGAACGTTCTAACATGGACAGACTCAATATTTTGGAACGATACGACAAGCGATACGGCAAGTAAAATTGTATGCTATGTAGGGATTCAAACAAGCGAACGTGAATTAGGCATCATAGACGTGTCACGATTTGAAGGGAAGATACCAGAACCAATTTACGAACAATTAAAAGAAAACGTCATATTGTGGAATGACGTACAAAATGAGGAAAAGATATGGAACGCAACGTTCGAACGTAAAGGACAACTGTGTCCAGCGGGTCTAACAACAGTAGACGTTGGCGAATTACACAAAATACTGGGTTAACAAGATTAACTGGGTACAGTAACGACAACAAAAGTGAAGCATAAAGACCGAAGCGATTACCAAGATGTGCCAACAAGAACAAAATTATATAAAAATACAACCGGAAAAACCGATAATAAAACTGTAAAGTAAATCTGGAATCGGAAGGAGAAGGAATCACAAACAGATACAAACCGCGAACGACCAAAAGAACAAACGGTAACAACAAGCGATTCAAATAAGAACTAAATAAGCCAGTAGAACGAACAAAAACAAAAAGAACTCAAGGAAGACCAACGAAAAGGAAACCATAGAACCAACAAGTATCCGATAGCTGCGGTAGAACGGTTAGAATCCGATTCCGAAATATCTTTTTGATTATTAATTTGTTGTTTTAATAACCGTATTTTTTATGGGGGACCCCACAAGTCCGAAGAAACACCCCAACGACAAAGAAAGAAGAGTAAATAGGGATGGAAATGAAAGAAGACAAAAAAAATTTGGGGTGGAAATAACTGAAAGAAAAAGATGGAAACAGGGGCCTGTTAAAAGAAAAAATATAATGGGTTCGGAAGCGTCAGTGGTAGACGCAATCTGGACGAAGAGTTTAAATTGTGATAGAAAGAAGAAATAAAAGGGAAATAATCGACAGGTATAAAAACAAATGTTCGCGCGACCTGAGAGGCAAAGTTAAGGGCTTCGGTTCACGGTGTGAAGGGGTTCACCGCTCAAAACGTCCCCCGCAAGCCTCTCAGGAACGCTCCTTCATCTTGTTTGGGAAACAAAAATACGATCAGGTATAAAACTGGGATAAAAGCTGGATTTGGAAGTGAACTCAAGTGGCAAAGTTAAGGGTTTTGGCCCGTGGTGTTTAGGGGTTCACGACTCAAAACGTCCCCGCTAGCCTTTTGAGAGCGCTTCCGCATATTGTTTGGGGCAAAAAGAACGGTATCAGTGGCGGATGCTGGACCGCCAACCGGGGATGTCGGGGTCTAGTAGGCTACCAAGGGTTCCTGGGGATAAAATCCCAATTTTTGGTTCTTTTCCATAAAATACCTTATTATATGTCTCCTAATTTTTGAGTTTTCAAAATTCTAAAATTTATAAAATTTAATTTCTTTTATTTTACGTAATTTGCAATATGGTGACTTGTTTTTCTGATTAGCTATGTATAGTTAGTCTAGTTTTCTTTTCCGATCTTTAGTTTACGTTTTGTTTTTGAAGAGTGCCTCGGTGTCATGTAGATTTGATGAGTTCCTGATGTTTTCTTAAATCTTATTGTTTTAATTATTGATTAACTAGCTAGCAGCTGGGCAGGTTCTCTGTGTTCAACTGGCAGTTGGTTTTATATGATCGGAGAGCTTTTATATTAACCGAGCTTGCGACATAATATTCATCTTGTCTTTACGGTTTAGATTTGAACTGGGCATTCTTATAACAAGAAGGTGGTGACATATAACGCAAAAGAATGCGTTCAGAACTGGAAATAGAGTGTACTTATAGTGTATGGTTTTGGAAAATATGCGATCTAGTACTGGGAGTACAAACATAGGTATCTAATAAAACTTACTAATTACTCTAGTAATTATAATTCCTAATAAAAATCATAGGAGTAAAGTGGATATAATTATTACAGGAGCAGTAGAATAGAATAAATAACTTAGGTTAGTAATATATTAAAAATTTCGGCCCCGTGGAGTTGAGTAAGCTATACCAGGGCGAGAATTTTTTCAAAACGGACCCTGGGTCCAGACCTTAAACTCTGGGTCCAGAATTACAACTTATGACTAATGAATTTCACGAATTGTTACACAATAGAAAAGCGTAATTATGAAACGCAATTTTACACTATTAAAAATACATAAATTATTTTCTGCCTGTCCCAAGCCAGATAAAGGACGAGGGCCATCCATGACACCAAGCAACTATGTACACATGTAAACACGAATATATGGCACGGGTACCGCTCACGAAAAGAAAGACGCGCGCCACACAAAGCGTCCCACCGGCTTACTACTGGCCATACCTCGAACCACATTTTTCCGTAGACGAATCCCGTCCCCTTTTTAATACCGAACTAAAAATCCCCTACCAACCCCTACCCTAAGAAAACCAAACAAAATAACAGCTTTCTCCATAATTGCATTTGTTATATCTGTCATATGGCCATCAAAAATTAATAATGGAGGTCGTCTGGTTACTTTTTTACGAATAAACAAAATCAATCGTAGAAAACTTCAGAAGCCATCCACCCGTTTTCGGTTACTACATACCACGTGTCCGGAAGAACATTATGACTGCGTATTTTTTCCTTTAAAAATAATCAAAGGATCCATAGCGTCACATGCAGCATTGCAGACTGCCAGAACTGCTGTGTTTTTTGATTAGCCCCAGGAATAACACGGTAAACCATCTTTCCTTTTTCTACAATGATTTTGCATTTCGAGGGATCCGTGGAGAACCGTGATTCGTCGCAATTATACATTTGATCTGGTTCGAAGTCAGTCGTTTTGGACTGAACCAAGCAATAAAATTCAAATATTACAAATGGATTTGTTATGGCTGAGTAGCGAGCCAGAGATATAGCACTTGGTCGTGTTGGTTTGCGGCTGCGCCGCTT
This sequence comes from Trileptium ribeirensis, assembly GCA_030248225.1. Lineage (NCBI taxonomy): Eukaryota > Metazoa > Nematoda > Enoplea > Enoplida > Thoracostomopsidae > Trileptium > Trileptium ribeirensis. Next base: position 11,317 of record JASANE010024526.1, read on the forward strand.
GAAAAAAGCTCTCAACCAATCGGGATCTGGGACGCCATCTTTAAGCATTGGTCATTCAATGTCACTGTCGCGTTTCAAATCAGCAATACAAATGGAGATGAACGTCATAGTTGGCGGGAAGCCTCCTACCCCGATTTGTTTAATGCACTCTGCGATGTGTATTGTCCCAGGACCGGCTTTCGCCCTTGTACGCCAATGCTTACACCCTGATGCCGTACAGCTATGCGTTTGAGCAGTGTAAATTCAGACATATGGTATATACGTTTTGGCCGCACCCCTAATGCATGTAATTTTGTTATCGACTTCAGCTATTGCTGTGTTGATTGATTCGTCAGTCCACAATTTATCTTTTTTATAGTATTTCTTAACCATTATTATTATTTAGTAACCATATCGTTATAGTACTTATTTATTGTTCTGCTGCAAACAACTAGCGTAACTTAAATTTTTGTTCTACTGCAAATTGTTAGCATAAACTAAGTATATACCATCTCTTATTTTAGTTTTCCTAAACTTGCATTGTCGGTAATTATCAATATATATATATATATTATGTATTGGTAGATAATATTCAATGTTTTATATATATACTGTTTATGCCGTAAAATCCAAGGAAGTATACCTAATATTTCATGCACGGTTTACTGATTAATGCGACAAGGTGTTCAGTTTAGCTGGTTTGGATTGTTTTGATGTAAGTCGTTTGCTGTAATTTGTCGAGCATCATTGTTTAGGTGTTACTGGGTTAGCTGATAAAATTGGTTAGTCTAATAATTCTTACTAGCGATAGTTGGGTAAAATTAATTTCAAAATAGTATGGGTTACGGTATCCGCATATCAAGGTAAAATTGTGTGATATATATATCAGGGATATATATCCCAGATATATATATCAGGGAATAACCGGAACCGAAATTTACCGGAACCGGAACCGTCCATTTAAACCGGATCCGGAACCGGAACCGGAACCTGGTCTTCGAAATTTATATACACTAAAACAGATGACGGAAGAAATGAAGGTATAGTGGATTTAAAATGCATTAAAAGTAACTTTTACATTAAACTTAATGTATTGCGATGGTATTATTGCCTTTCTGAAAGTTTAAAGACTGAGGAAGCTAATAATATTTATTTATCGATCAAATTTGTAGGTTTTTGGAGATTCAGAGCACAAAATGTCTTCCACTATACACCATTGCGTATACTGCGTCAAATCGAATGTGCTTACAAAGCTTGGAGCGTAGAATACGCACTTTCGCTCTGTCTCCAGTCGCCTCCCTTTACTACACATACGTTTGTTGCATGTTCTTCTGTAGGAAACTTAAAATTATTGGTTTATATGATTCTAAGAGGAAATGATAGATAGAAGGTAATTTTCTGATCAGTGGTCAGAGACACTGTTTAGGCTAGCGTTGGACAAACAGTGCCCGTCAGTTAGATAATAATGATGATAACTTTCTAATCAGACTGCTATAAATGAGACACACTGTGCTGCTGCTCGCACAGTTTCAATAAATACAGTTCATTGCCAAGAAAGCAGTTTCTAGCTGCGTTGCAGATAACGTTAGTTTACTTCAATTTAGACTGATTTACCAAGTTTACAAGCGCACTGGCGGGTGTTTGACGCAATTTATGTTAGCCAAGCATACCCTAAGTACGTCTGCGTAAGCCATACTCTGTTACTGAGTTGGACCGGTTTAATTCAAACGTATCCCACAGACTTCTGGATGTGTAAAATAGCTGCTACAAGCATCGACCTGGCTTTGATTTAACAAACTCCTGCAGGTTATTATGAAAAATTCCTGCTCAAATTGTGTGCCCTACTTACGTTTCACAGGGCAAATTGGTTAGTTAATCTTTTCTTTTGCTTGGTTGTATTGGAGCGTGATCATTGTATATTATATTACATATGTTTGGATCACAGGATGAAGCAAAAAAACGTGGAAAATTTTAAACAAAATTTTTAAACCGGAATTCCGGTTCCGGTATGGTTTTTGCCCTTTGCCGGAACCGCAACCGGAACACGATTTTCGCCGGAACCGGAGCCGGAGTTCCGGTTACTCCCTGATATATATATATATATACCTATATATATATATATATATATATATATATATATATATATATATATATATATATATATATAGGATAGGATATCTATATATATAGGACAGGATATCTATATATATATTTATATAGGATATCCGGAAATAGGTAACGCTTTTCTAAAATGTCAATATGTTATTTAAACTGCAAATGTGGTATCATGGTGTCTCGGAAAGAAACTACAAAACTCTGATAATGGCGTTTGTGATTGAAACGCAGAGAAACCACAATTCATATTGATTTTCCTTCACTAAATTAAGAGAAAATTCTTTCCATATTATTTTCCATTGCGACCTAGCGATCTAGTTATAATTTTGGCGGGCGGTGGGTGTTTCTTGTGTTTATCGTAGGTTCACGAGGAGAACCCACAAGCCAGTCCTGCAATTTATAGTATTTTGTCCGATATCTCAGAAAAATTGTTTTTATTAGCGGGTTCGCGTGTTATTAGAAAACCACGGTTAAATTGTAAAACGGTTAAATTGTTTGTATTCGCAGGATAGCTCAAGAATTCGCTAGGTTTTTCGGATACGCAGGACCCCTTAAACAAAAACGTTCATGATCTTTCCGTCTTTTCTATATTTTTTCCAGTGCGACCTGGGCAATACTGACAAGGAGTGTTGATAATCTGCGATGTTCGACCATCATATGCATACGAAGAGGTTTTTTATTATCGCGATTCTACGTAGGTTTACTAGTCTCAGGATTGGTTTTTGAAAATGTTTTTTGGGTTTCTGAAAAACTTATAAAGAAATCGATCTATCTATGTCGCTTAAAGTGTTACGTATTATGGGGCTCCAAAAGTGTCCGTTTGAGCCATTTTGGTGTTGTGGAAATACCAATGTGCCCTATGTCACATAAACTGATACAGATGGGTCAAAAATGGTTGCTCTCGGTGTGAACAGTGACTTTGGCTGGCGATATATCAATCAGGACCTTCAATATATCGTGCTTTTGGACCAAAAGATGTCAGTTTGAGCGATATTGGTGTTGTGTGATCAAATTTGTGTTTTCTATGCCACATAAAGTAATTTATATAGGTGAGAAATGGTTGTTCTTGGTAGGAATAGTGACTTTGGCTGCCTATATGATACTCATAGATCGTCAATATCGTAATTTTGGAACACAAAATGTTAGTTTGAGCCAGTTTGGTATTGTGGGAGTTTGTTTATGTATTTTATGTCAGATACGTGAACAATGGTTGTTCTCGATGGTAACACTGATTTTGATTGTTTATATAGAAATTAGATCGTCAAAATTTTTTGGGGTCCCAAAAGTGTTGGTTTGAGCTATTTTGGTGTCGTGGGTATATATATGTGTATAGATATCAGGGAACCGAAATGCTGGTTCCGGGGAAATTCGTGTTCCGGTTGCGGTTCCGGCAAAAATCAAAAACCATACCGGAACCGAAATTCCTATTTATAACTGTCCACATTTTTTACTTCATCTGCGGTCCAATCATAAACTTATACGCAATGATCAAGTTGCAACACAGCCAAACAAAAGAAAAAGCTAACTCATTAAATCTCCATGTGAAACATATAAGTATGACACTTAATTTAATAAGAAATTTTTCGTCTTGACCTTGCAGGAGTTTAACAAGACAAAGCTAAGTCGATGCTTGCAGTATATAGCTATTTTACCTATTCAGAAGTCTGCATTATATGTTAGAATTAAAGCAGTCCAGCTCGGTAACAGAACATGGATTATTTAGAAGTACTTAGATCTACGATATCTAAGTATCTTAGATTATAAATTGCATCAAAGCACTAGCCAGTGCGCTTTGTAACCCGCGTGAGTCCTACCTAAGTCTAAAGGTTACTCAATTTGGGTACTATCTAACAACAGTCAATTTTCAACTTTAAACTCAATTTTTATTTTGTTTAATGGTGGGTAGAATGTATTCCAGCCAGGTTCTCTTCGAGAAGTGATGCCCGTTTTATCTTTTCTAACACAAAACACCATATAAAACACAAATTCATACAATTAAGAAACAATGTATACTTACTTATATTAAGCACAGGATAAGCACACAGTATACGATACACAACCACACCGATTGAACAATTCGACTCTATGCGTGTAACTTGCACCACCGATTGAAGGGAAATGAA
>JASANE010024527.1:0-27191 GCA_030248225.1 Trileptium ribeirensis
ATATGTGGCAGACCTTCGTTCAGTTACGTATTGCTATAAGACCAGGTAATAACAGAAACACTCACAAAGATGTAGATATAGCATGTTACACAGATGGATCTAAACAAGACATGATATCTACAATTAATAAAGACACAGGCGCAGGCTTTTACATTGAAAATGAAGCCCACAGACACATATCTCTAGGTAGACTGGCTACAGTCTTTCAAGCAGAAGTGAATGCAATAGATGAAGCAACGAATTACCTTAGGGGTAGAGGAGTCAAACGAAAGAAAATAGTGTTTTACTCAGATAGTCAATCAGCACTAAAAGCAATTAACAATCACTGGATAAATTCAAAAGTGGTACAAGCTTGCATTGGAAATCTAAAACGACTTGCTGAAAATAATGAAGTAATCTTGCAATGGATTAAAGGCCACAGTGGGAATTATGGAAACGATATGGCAGACGAACTATCTCGTACAGGAGCACAGACCGCTTTAATAGGTGTAGAACCAGCTTTACCAGTCTCATATGGACATCTGAAATACAAAATAGATAACTGGTGCAATGAAGAATTCAAAAACAGATGGGATAGTTGTTTAACATGCAAAAACACAAAGATATTTTTGCCTCAGGTAAACAAAAAGCTAACAAGATACCTAAGCATATCACATAAAGAAAGAACCAGGTTATTAATACAAATCTTGACAGGACATTGCTTGTTAAACAAGCACCTATTCAGAATAGGTTTGTCAGATACAGATGTATGTCCAGTCTGCAAATTGGAAACAGAAACAGTGGAACACTACTTGCTTAGATGTACCAATTACAATACACAGAGGGCGATAATATATGGAAAGGCAACAATGGATACAGTAGTACCAGATTACAAAAAAATTATAAGGTTTATAAAAGACACGAAAAGATTTGAACAACTCGATGGATAAGTATAGTTAAATATTATATGTCAGCAAAAATACAGATAAGTATTAAAATGCAAATACAAGAAATTTAAAATTGGAAGGGGGCAGTGTAAAAGACCACTATAAGAGTCTACACACCTTTGTCTTTGCCCTCTTACTATTGCTTATTATTATCTTATCTTATCTTAGGTAGCCGTGTGGTATTCCGTTTTTATAATCATTGGTGGAATACGGCACTCGTTGTTCACGTTCTCTAGAAAAATTTTAGTTTTAGAGAATTATATACCTGTACCCAGTTTTTGAAATGGAGTTATCGGTGCATATATAGTTAATGCATTTCAGGCATATTAATTTCTAGTCAGTTTTTTAATCGAAATCGTGTTGTCCATTGACCTAAGCTCTTATAAATCTGCGCACTATTTTTGAACATATATTTTACTTTAACCTAAAATTTGCCGTTTATATTTATTTTACATTGATTGTTATATCGATTTATTGACGTTTTGATTTTTGCTATTAATAGTATCATGTTAATCTGATTATACATCTGCACGCCATGAGCCTTGGAATGAAAACTACATAAAGGGCAAAAAAGTCTCGTTTTGATAAAATTGAACACCGAACCGTTGGATTGGTATAACTGCGCGCTAGACCACTAGGCAAAGCTTTTATATAAGTATCCTGCATAATGCCGCAAATTGTTTTAACTATCGTCTATGTGTTTCCTAGAGACATTTGAAATGAGCACTGAAAAAAGGTTTCCATGAAATTTAAAATGACGTTTCTATGCTTTTTGCTCCACCAGATAATTCTTTTAAAATTCAAAGAACCATTCCGTAAAATTTCAAAGATAATTCTTAATAAGATAACTATTTAAAAGATACTTCTTTGAAATTTCAAGTAATATTCTTTGAATTTTAAAAGAACATCTGGTGGTGCAAAAATCAAAGAAACTTCTTTTAAATTTCATGGAATGTATTTTGAGTGGTACTGTTGTAATATATACTATTGATTTATTTCATAATATTGAAATTGCTTCTTACGGCGTAAATAGCACCAACGTGCATGATATTTTACTTTCCAAGAATGACACTTTTAATCTTTGCACAGTTTAGCTTAAAAGCATGGCGCGGTGCGTTTCGCGCTGTTTCTCTACGTTTCATCGGTGGGCACTACGTCTGTTCCGTCTGTATTTTTCCGTGGCGGTGGTCCACTGTTCCTTTGTATTTCATCGTCGTTAAATTTTGCCTGCTTGTCTAACTTGCATTTTGTGGAGGATGAAACAATGTCCTTTTGTATTTCATAGAAGGGCAGATGTCCATCCCAAAAGAAATAGAAGTGAATACAGATGGAGTGCAATTTAATGAAGCGTAGAACGCATGGAAAACTTCGTCGCATACTTTTATGCTCTATATGTTATAAGCTAAAAAACGCTATGCTCTTCAACAAAATATCGTTCACTTTTGGCAGAACGGATTTATTCTTCTCGTGTTTGTTCAGGTTCATGAATCCTTGGCATACGCTATAACGTACCGCGGAGCACGAATAGACGTATTTATATTATATACAGATGGGCGCAAAACGTGGCACGGTGGATTTTTGTCACCGTTCAGAAGTTCAAAAATAAAGTAAGCTGATAATAAACTTAAAATTTATCACCGCTATTAACAAAACGCACTGTATTAACACATTGTCTATCATCGGCACCATAACTTCACATCTTTCTCGCTACCCAATTACTAATAATGCGTTATCTACGTAAAGGCACAGTCAACGTACGTTGTTAATTGAGGCACAGTCAACATACGCTCGATGGTAGATGTAGCGAGACAAGATGGAAAAGGTTGTATGTAACACCAACTTACCCTATTTTACGCAATCCGGAAAAAGTTTCTCAGATAGCACAAGTTGGAGATAGGAGAGGGCGATAACCTCAACCACTACCGTTCGCGTGGCAAGGGTCCGCCAAATCGTATCCGTATCTAGTGGCATGATAAAAAGTTCCCCGGGTGTGTATCTTCCTTCAGCCACCGTAAGGCCAAAATGGTTCACCCGCACACCCTATACCAGGATTAGACCAAAAACGGGCAACAGATTAGGTCTCCTGTTAATCGGGTGTTACATTAGATGAACGGCGCCATAGCGTCATAATGATTCGTTCCAAGATGAAAGTTACCGACTATATAATAAAGTCTATTTTGGACATCCACCAGCTGGCTGAAGAAATCAGTCGGGTTTCAGGACTTGCTAATTTTGTAGAACCACTAAAATTGTTGTAGATGAATTGTAGCGATTTCGAGTTTCCGTTCATGCTAACGTTAAGGAATAATTTTATAATTTCATCTGAGCACTAAATTTTGCACCGAGTTTATTTCGCTGCTGTGATTTACCGCGTTTTTGGTGCGAGTCGTCCAGCTTAAGATAACCGTGTGATCCAACTTCCTGCGGTACCAATCATCGTTAAATTTGAAATTTTTTACTTCTCGTGAGAAGCTCAAGTTCATTGTCCACCTGACTGACTGCAATGTTTCTTACTCTGCAACGGTACGAGGACCCAGTTAGTTCAGGTTTGTTGTAAACGGTTCAGATATCATAATTCTTGATTTAGTAACACTTGGTGTGTTTTGTTTTGTTCTGTGCAGATGAGAGTACAATATTTGCTCTTTAGTTGGTGTTTCAAATTTAAGTTCAGATTTGAAAGAACAATGAGGTAGCCGGTATAGACTCTGGTCGCCGAACTATTTTGAAGAATCCTCCGATAACACTCGCAACGTTACTGTAATTTGCGAATTTTGATCCTATTTCAGCTAAAACTTTCTGCGCGCCTTTGGCTTGAGGAAACTCCAACGCTTAGGGTAAACCCACTACCCCATCAAGACCTATGCCTTACAACTAAATTAGGTTTTCCGGTACCAATTTTATGAGTTACGCATTTACTTGCTGCACAGTGTTTATATCGCAAAATTTTAGCATTCGTCCGTACACACAAATTGGGTCTTGGCACGTGACAAATGTCAGAACTCATGTAGATACGTGACTCAGCCACGTTAGTCAGAATCCTCGTTCATTTTTCTGCACGATAACGTTTCGTAGTGGAGTGCCTGTAATGTCAGTATCACCGCTTGTATATTTTTATGCTGCATATCATACGCAGGATGCTGGCTGTAAATTCTATCCGAACATAACTCTCCCGAATGATTTACGAAATCAACATAACCAATAGTTCTAAGCAGGACCAAAGAAAATTGTACGATGACTGATTCGCTGTAGAATTTACAGCCAACATCCTGCGTATGATATGCGGCATAAAAATATACAAGCGGTGACACTGACATTACAGGCACTCCACTACGAAACGTTATCGTGCAGAAAAATGAACGAGGATTCTGACTAACGTGGCTGAGTCACGTATCTACATGAGTTCTGACATTTGTCACGTGCCAAGACCCAATTTGTGTGTACGGACGAATGCTAAAATTTTGCGATAGAAACACTGTGCAGCAAGTAAATGCGTAACTCATAAAATTGGTACCGGAAAACCTAATTTAGTTGTAAGGCATAGGTCTTGATGGGGTAGTGGGTGTACCCTAAGCGTTGGGGTTTCCTTAAGCCAAAGGCGCGCAGAAAGTTTTAGCTGAAATAGGATCAAAATTTGCAAATTACAGTAACGTTGCGAGTGTTATCGGAGGATTCTTCAAAATAGTTCGGCGACCAGAGTCTATACCGGCTACCTCATTGTTCTTTCAAATCTGAACTTAAATTTGAAACACCAACTAAACAGCAAATATTGTACTCTCATCTGCACAGAACAAAACAAAACACAGCAAGTGTTACTAAATCAAGAATTATGATATCTGAACCGTTTACAACAAACCTGAACTAACTGGGTCCTCGTACCGTTGCAGAGCAAGAAACATTGCAGTCAGTCAAGTGGACAATGAACTTGAGCTTCTCACGAGAAATAAAATATTTCAAATTTAACGATGATTGGTACCACAGGAAGTTGGCTCACACGGTTATCTTAAGATGGAGGACTCGCACCAAAAACGCGGTAAATCACAGCAGCGAAATAAACTCGGTGCAAAATTTAGTGCTCAGATGAAATTATAAAATTATTCCTTAACGTTAGCATTAACAGAAACTCGAAATCGCTACAATTCAGCTACAACAATTGTAGTGGTTCTACAAAATTAGCAAATCCTGAAACCCGACTGATTTCTTCAGCCAGCTGGTGGATGTCCAAAATAGACTTTATTATATAGTCGCGTCTAAAGTTTTTAAACAAGTCTTATCGAAACCGTAAACTTTGCCGCTTTTACACCCCTTATTTATGCCCCCACTACGGCAGTAATGTTGCCAGAATCAAGCCACGAAGTTTATAATTTGCTTGTTTTCCAGCCAAATTCTGCAAAATTATAATATTTATAGACTCGATAAGGCGGGAAAACAATCGTAAAGTGCACGATAAATACACAATACTTAACAAAAGTTGATATAAGGCAAATGAAACATATTTTGACTGCCTACTCGACATTATTAGAAAGTCCAAAAACCGAGCCTAGGTACCCAAACTTTACAGTGATCGCACGCGCATTCAATAGGGAATTTTCGTTTGAACATTGAAATTGAGTATCACTCTGTAAAATATGTCACGGTAGTAAGGGTAGTAGCAGTAGTAAAATATGTCACGGTATTAAGGGTAGTAGCAGTAGTAAAATATGTCACGGTAGTAAGGGTAGTAGCAGTAGTAAAATATATCATGGTAGTAAGGGTAGTAGCAGTAGTAAAATATGTCACGGTAGTAAGGGTAGTAGCAGTAGTAAAATATGTCACGGTATTAAGGGTAGTAGCAGTAGTAAAATATGTCACGGTAGTAAGGGTAGTAGCAGTAGTAAAATATGTCACGGTAGTAAGGGTAGTAGCAGTAGTAAAATATGTCACGGTAGTAAGGGTAGTAGCAGTAGTAAAATATGCAACTTTTTCCTGGAAAGCCATCCCTCATATAGACAAATAAAATTGTTTTATGTTATAATACGAAAGACAATAACAACAAATATTTAACTTTCGACGAAGTATTTCTCTGTACAAGGCTGTAGCGCAATGCATATTTTGAAAACGTTTAGTTACGCTTTTAACGAAAATCTGATTCGACAAGAGAAAAGAACTTGCATAGGTAAATGTTAGAAAATTTATGTGCAACAGATTAAATGTTTTTCAGGTGGTGAGATAAGACATACATTTTTCTGTCTTTTGACTGCATTACTTTAGACAAAACGTAATGGTGAAGGCATAAAACCAAAAAGGTTAAGCTATTGCTCAATAAAAACACACAAATTAATATAACACAGATTAAAATATGGTAAAACTATTAACATTTAAGGCTACGTTTGCTATCACTTTTTATTTCTGAAATTGCACATTCCGAACAAAGTAGCGCAGTACACTCAGGAATCACCGCCACTCGGGGTAACGCCGTCAGCCATGTAATCCAGTTACACGGGTAATCCCATCAGTGTTAAATTCTACATTCACATACGGTTTATCATTAAATGTATTGGTTGGTAATTACATTAACCAAATATCGCAATTCTGTATGTCTACGCTAGTGTGGTCTTGCTTTTGATATCAGTGCCGTAATAGGCCTGTGATTGAGCAATTTTCCTCAGTAAAATATCATGTTGGCAGTTGATAACAAAAACTTCTTTATTTTTCATCGTGGCATCAAGCAAAGTCATAAATTTGCAATGTTACTGCAACAGAATAAGATAATCTGTACATGTTAAATATAAAAGAATATTTTTGATATTTCGTAAAGATACTTCTCGATTAATGTTTCGACAATTGAGTCGTATTTCGTTATATTTGCTAAAACACAAATTTATAATAAATTAATAAAACACAAATTAATAATAAATTGATTAATTAAAATTTTTTCACAGGCAAATATTACCGCCGCCTGAAAGTAAATGCTCAACGTTACTTCTTGGCGAGCTTTTCCATGTTCCGTGCAATCCCGTCAGCATAATAGTCGCCGAATATGGATCCAATTTTACGACACCAATCCACTCATCTAAATTTTCGTGGCATACAAGTGTCTACAATATCAAACAAATGGGATCATACACAAGTGAACAGAGGAAGAAAGTTTACCTTAAAAATCGATGGCTTATGATTGAAATAACGAAAGAGCGCTGAAGTAGCCCATCACTACGTAGAAATCTTCGATGATACATTAAGAAAAGAACGTTATTATAACACTGTATGCATCTACTAATATGACTGAAGTGTATTTCTGTTGTATGTTTAAATCCACTTATAGGGTACATTCACCGTTCATATTTTCAAATAAAAATTTGAGTTCAAAAGCTGGTTAAACTTTAGACAAAATTTAGCACTAAATTGTAGTGGAAAAGTGCGTGGAACCGATATGGCTCGAAATTGAAATAGCATTTATTCAATACTGGTTAAGTTTTATGTCAGAATTTTTCCATATTTGTTACTATAGTTGTTTGTTTTCCGAATGTGTAAATAGTGCTAAGTGTTCACACGTTTATTTATATTAAACAGCAATAATTCCTTAAGCCATTAATCTTCGATGATTTTACTTCGACCCTGTTCTGCAATGCGGTTCAAAAGATATATAAAATTATACATTTATCGAGAAAAAATTTTGTTCGAAATTTTTAGGTACCAATTGATATCATTGGAAACCCAAAAAAATCAAATTTTTGTTTTAAAACCGCGATCAAAATGGATATATTCTGAACCAGCGATTACCAAAGTTCGCCGAGTACCAAATTTATCGATGTATCTTCAAAATTGCCAATTTTTACTCGAACTTAAAAAAGAAGACTCGAACATACCATGTTTTGAATTTACGAAGCCCATTGTTTTTCATTTGCTGTTTCCTGATTTATCACTAACAACAGCATACATCTGGTTAATAAGCTGGCCATACAACTAAACACAGGTTCTCTGTTCTAGTAGGCCCATCTTCAATTTGAACAGCCCTGTGACCGCAAAAATGGCTTGTTTAGAACAAGAACAAAATGCACAGCAAATTCTTGTAAAATGAAATGTTAAAAGCAAAAAATAATTTAAATAAATTTTTAGCGGAAACCAATTAGATCACTATAATCAGCATCTGCTCATCGGTGTATTTTTAACTTTTATTTTTACTTGAAATAATCTTAGCTGAGACCGGCATAGTCTTGAAGGTAACTAGATAACCCATGATAGCACCAAATGTCCACAGAGGTAGAATTTGAAATCACAACCGTAGGTTTTATACACCCTTATGCTAAACGCTGAGCTACACTGCTGACTGTTCTGCTAATGGAATCATTTCTAGTCCATTTGATTTGAGTTTACGGAAACATGTTTTCATATAGAATTAATTCCAAGTGGATTTGCTTCGAAAATCGAACTGATGCCAGTAATAATTTTGCCATATCGGTGCACACTTCATAAAGTAGTTCTCATATTAGTGCGCCCGCCTCAGTTTTTTCGTGCTTCAGATCTTTTGGTACAGCAAGTCTCATTTTTCCTCCGTCAAGGCAACACTGGCCCGTCTGCTTAGTCCACACATGGGGTCCTATCCTTTCATTTCACATCCATAAGACCATGAATATTCATCTGCTTTTCCCCGTTTCCTATGCAGTCGGATGATAGCTCGCAGCCAGACGAACAGACAGAACTGGAAGAAATGCCAGGACCGGATGCAACGGTTGATTCGCGCGAACAGGTTCAACTCGGTATATAAGGGGGTAGCTGATTGTCAAGGGAAATATGGATGGCCCAGGACATCAGACGGAATCAAACGGGAGGATATACATGTGAGACCAGTCTATAGCTCTCAGCCTGACAGAATAAATGTGTTCAGACAGTAGTATGCTGCATGATGGACTGTTGCGGCCTGGCAACTGAGTGAGGTGAAATAAATGCTACGGTGTGACGGATAGGCCGGAACCACTAAATCGCATTCTGCCGGGGCTAACCCGACAAAGCCCACCCGACTGAGTCGCCGGATTGATTGACCTATTTCATACATTGCCACGTTCCAATGACTCAGTGTGGGGTAGCCAGGATCAGCATGGGGAGGTCTTTTAGGCACAGGGGCGTTGCAAAACGTTGGCGACCTTCCCCCTCCCTCAGTAGACGACCTGTTTTTGCCGATTTTATTCCCATTTTTGCAACCCAATTTTTACCAATCTCAGCATTTGGGGGGTGGGAGTCCCAATAACTTAACCTAAACCTCTACTTCGGCATATATGACATCTCAACTGACGGGCGGCGCCGAGCAAAATTATAACTGCATATCATATATAATATTAAAATTGCACAAAGGTAAATTTCATGCAATCTAAATCCCTCACATTGACACGCTAATTTAGTATCAAACCAACTGCACATTCACTCCTTTCGTTAAAAAATTTTCTACATAAAATGCAAACCAACAATGAGTAATACTCGTATTATATCTATATATAAGGCGTATTAATTATATTCCAACAAATCTCAAATTTCGCTAGCATGCGAAAACAATGATTTAATAATCTACATTTTGTGTCGAGATCAATATTCATCGCAGTCTATTATGATCTGATGATGTCTGAACCGATTAGATTTCCCAAAAATTTCGAGAATATACATGTTGTATGATGAAATTCGTATTTTTCGTCCGTCCAACATCTACCTATTACTGGAAAATCGGTGACAACCTCATTTGGCACCAATATTAATTTAATTATTACTTGTATATAACAAAAATTTTCACGCAGCATGTACCTATAGACTGTGTAGAATTCACATATAATGATAATTTGTAAAGAATCACATCTATATTTTGGAAAGTAGACTTAGCAAGTGATCTCGGTCGAACCTACTACGTGAATATCATTGTCAGTTTTCATGTGTCTTTTTCTATTTACCACGCTGCCGAACGCAACTGTTGTTGACAGCACACATTCAAATTATTCATAAAAAAGAATTTTAACAGGACCTTCCTACACCAATCACATCTTAGCTGACCAAAAATTATACTTGTTACACATTGAGTTTTAAGTTAAACAAAAATTCATAAAATATGTATGTCAAGCAGCCATAATAGTCAAGAATTAGCTACAAAAAGCACATGTCTCGCTGGTTTAGGGACTAAACATGTATCGTAACACGTATGTACAAATGTCTCCGCACGTCTTGCCGAAAAATCATTCCTGCTTCCAAACGAGTAAAATAGCATATTTCTGGTCTGTGAAATCTTACCCAAGTTTTTGTAACATTGAAAACATGTAAATGATGCAATATTATTTTTAACGGGACAGAGTATATGTTCTATGAAAGTATGAAACTGAAACGTTTGCCGTACCTCATTTTTAAATAGTGACCTAATTCTAGCAGTTAGATTTGTATTGTGTTCCATTAACCACATTACACTAGGCAATATAACATGGTTAAATTTTGCATAGTGTGACAAACACCGAAAACAGTGTCAACGCATGACAATTCTGTTATCGATTGAATAACACGTAGCTTATGTATATTATCAGTCTTTCTGGAAACATGCATCGTCAATCAAATATCTAGTACACTACCATCCTGTGAGATGGCGGAGAAATATATAGCTTATATATTTGCAGATCACAGGCCACTTTGACCCCATACCGTTCTGATAGTTTCTGCCGAATACACCGACAAGCCATGAATATGTATCTATATATAACAATGAGATAAGACTGCCTGCAATTAAGGTAGGCTAAATTTAGCTAATATTTTCCGTTAGTTGTGATCATAGCGCTATTAGTTTTTGAGGTGACGAAAAGCAAATGATGCAAAAGAACTGATTTTTACCGAAAATAATTATATTCAGGAATATTTTCATTGTAGTAGATGCATACAGGATAATTATAGATCTATAGCTATTTCTACAGTCTCACGGATGATTTTATTAAAAGCATTGGAACACGTTTTCTCTTCATGGATTACCCTAAATTTACTGCATAAATAGCCTAATATTTAATGTTTCCACATGTAACAAGTTGCTTACCTTAGTAGCGTAGGCTGAAAGTTCTTAAGCAACCAAAATTAATAAAAGGATTTTCTTATCAAATCCAGAATCATTTACAAATTGCCTGCCGGGTGAAACTAAAATATTGAGCTTCATAGTTAATAATTGCATTTGTTTTCTCGTTTATTCGTGATCTTAACTTTATATATAAATTATAAAGATTTCATTTTTTTTGCATAAGGTTTTGCCAAAAGAACCTAGGATACTTAAATACAAAGCCAATTTGCTACGATTGTTTCAAGCTGTGTCGTCTTAAGCTATGCTATATTATGTACTATTCCTAGACCTTTTACCTTTCTGACTGATCTACCGCATCATTATACAGCACGAAGTAGTGCGTTAACTCAGATTTTTGCTTAGCGAGCGTTTGACGGAGTGTTGTTGTCGAGGGCATTGTCATAGCTTTAATGGTTAGTAACATTGACGCTAAGTCAACGACAGCTGGTTCGATTCATCGTGTCTGCAATGGGTTATTCAGCGCTAGTCGAATTACAAAGTAATTTATGATGTAAGATGCTAGAGATGGCATGGAATTACTGCGTAATCAAGCTTTAAATCCGTGTAAGTACTTATGCGGCGTTCACGTTATTATGTCACCGCTGTTTGAAACATTTGTCCCCCTGTAGTTGCGACCCTAGCGTATAAACAGTCAGGGTGACACCCATACTGTAGATACATTGTCGAGGGTGTACGACAGCTACTACATTTTTTCTTTACAGTGTCGTACACACCCTTAGCTACCAATTTGGCGCAAATTTACTGTAACGCTCACCGTCTGTAGCTAATGCGGTTTATTAGTCAACTGTGCTGTGTAGTTTTTCTTCAGTTCCTCATATTTTTATTTAGGCCACATAAACGTTGATGAAATAATGCCACACTCTGTCAATAAAGTTGCAAGAAGATACAGTGTGCTTAACACTGTCGAGAACTGGCAATACCCTTAGCTAACTATCTTTTAAAAAATTTTAAATAAATATGGGGTGTCTAAGACACCATGTTGTCGATAGTGTGGCCGACACTGTGTGTTGTACAGAGGTTCCAAACGCTGGAGACATTATAACGTGAACGCTGCACTACTCAACTAAACAAGTTTTTCCACTACAAAACATTTATCGTTGACATATGAAAAATAAAATTTAATAATTTCAAATATGCTTGACGTAGCCAGCAGAAGCCTCTGTTAACAAAAATATGCAAACATATTTCAAATGTAACCTAAGAACTGAAAGGACAATAATCCGTTTTTATCAGTTACCTATTTCGATCATAATTTGTCTACTATTTTTCGATTCTTTCAGTTAACAATGGTTAAATTTTTAAAATGCTTTCGTAACCAATACGTCAGGACAAGTCGAATAGAATTGAAATTAGTAGTATATTATTATTATTATTATCTCTATTAATCAGTTATCCTTAAAATTGCGGAACATTCAACTTATCGGGTTTTGCATTTTTCAATTGTTCACTTTTTCACAGGATAAACATGTTTTAAATCGTAAAAGCATTTTAGCAAGTCAGTAAGCGCCATAACGATAATCTTAACTTACTTCCAACAGCTCCTTTAAAAAGCTACGAAAATCATTGCAGAAGTTTAATAGGAGAAGCGGCTAGCTTATTGTCTACATAGTCCGACGGATAGTAAAACTTTTTAACAAAATTATTTTACTTGCATTAAGAAATATGTCGAGACGAGGCAGTTCAAATCATTTGTGGCAATATGGAATGTAAAGAAGTTTTTCGGTTACCAAGCGTGGGAAAAATCATTCCTATGCGAAAAATACGGGAATATAGTCGAAATGGCAAGTTGTGAACTATAGTGTAGCTTAAAAATTGACGAAATTTCGTACTGAATTTTAGGAAATTATAAACAGCGTGAAATATGATTCCATGAATTTGAGTGTTGCATAAAATCCCGACTGGAAGCTGGCAATTTGAAACATATTTCTCGCTTATGATATTGCGAGTACATTTTGTCATGCAGAGTTGTTTGTCATAATGCAACGCGTCTGCAAATGGTTAGATTATTGCCGCTGTGCTCCCAATAAACCAATCACTGTTCAAAAAAGTAGCAAATCTAGAGCGATAACATTCGTAACCAATGTCAGTTAGCACTAGTGTAAAACATTATTTTGAAATAAACGATAATTTTCCGATTGATTTGCTGCATTTAGTGCAAATATTGCTAAAAAATGTCATAATTTTTTTTATTATATAGCACTGCAGAGGCGCAATAAGATGGCTGAATAAAAAACTATATGATGTTATAAAGAGTTCACGATGGACCCCTGACGAAAACTATAACACATATCGCACTGCGCTATATACCTTGTGTAATGACGTGTTCTATTTTGGCGTCACTAACTTCACTTTTATGGGCGACAAGTTTTCCAGTTTTGTCCTGCCCTCTAGAACCTGCCACAACTGTTATTCTGTCCCCTCCGCCCCACAACTTTCGTCCAATCGGTTTGCTCTTCCAACTTTTGTCTCAAATTTGAGCGAAAAATAAAATAAAAATAGTTTTGATTGTTTTCTTAGAAATTTGGAACAAAAGTTGGGGTTAAGACGAAAATAGAGGTGGGGACAGCACAAAAGTGGCAAAGGCAATATAGAAGTTGGGGAATCGGCAGCACAATAGTTACTGGGACAGGACAAATGTGGGAAATTTATCCCTCCCTAAATGCGAAAAGGATGGTGCAAAAAATCGACCGCGTCATCTCACACCAAATATGGCGTAGTTGTGACACGAGAGCATCAATCTTTTTAAGAGTTCATCGTGTATGCTTGTACGTTAATATGGTATGCCAATATCTAGAAAATATTCTGACGGTCTTGTAAGGTCAGCAAATATATAAATATATACACCTACACATTGCGATAAAATTGTAGAGGGTTTTTATTATTTGCAACAGCTTATTATTAGTTATCTTTTTTCAGTACAGAATACTCATGTAAAAAGACAATCGTAACAAGTTAAGTTGCTTAGATCCTGGAAATGCTTCTGTGTTGAGCAAAGTTTATAGAAAATATTCAGACGACTTTGTAAGGTTAGCAATATAATAAATATATACACCTACATATTGCGATAAAATTGTAGAGGGTTTTTATTATTTGCAACAGCTTATTTTTAGTTATCATTTTTTCAGTATAGAATACTCATGTAAAAAGATAATCGTAACAAGTTAAGTTGCTTAGCTGCTGTAAATGCGTCTATTTTGAGCAAAGTTTTTAGAAAATATTCAGACGACCTTGTAAGGTCAGCAATATAAAAAATATATACACCTACACATTGAGATTAAGTTCTACAGGTTATTATTATTTGCAACAGCTTATTATTAGTTATAATTTTTTTCAGTATAGAATACTCATGTAAAAAGATAATCGTAACAAGTTAAGTTGCATAGCTACTGGAAATGCTTCTGTTTTGAGCAAAGTTCATAGAAAATATTCAGATGACATTGTAAAGTCAGCAATATAAAAAATATATACACCTACACATTGCGATAAAATTGTAGAGGATTTTTATTATTTGGAACAGCCTATTATTAGTTATCATTTTTCAGTACAGAATACTCACGTAAAAAGATAATCGTAACAAGTTAAGTTGCTTAGCGACTGTAAATGCGTCTATTTTGAGCAAAGTTTAAAACTATACGTCGATACTGAATTATTACAAAGGAATATTATGTTGTACTTTGGAAAGAATGAAAACAATATATTCATTGTGATCGTGTTCATGGGATTAGTTATAAATATCACCTTTCGTCACGGTATTATTATACACTAATTAAATATTCGTGAAAAGATTGACTGCATGATGATTTCTTACTCTGTTCCACGAATGTCCAGCATATTATATATATCCTATAGCTTAAGCACTATATTCATTAAAATATAAATGTATTTTTGCATACAATCTTTTTACCGAATGACTATTGACTTTTAATAGCACACTAATGTGTTTATTTAATAAATTGTAGCGAAGCGAGTCCTAATGGGTATAAAATTCTTCAACTTTCCAACTATGACCTTGTGTAATGGTACTACTCAGAACCTAAGACTTCTCTTACTACACAAATAAAATAAGCACCTAACTTAATATTACTAAGATAATTAATAGTACGGCAATAAAATAATGAATTGTTTGAATTGACAAGGTAGATCTAAGGATCAAAATGATATATTAATATTAATAATCGAGCAAACTTTATGAACCACAAGGCGGATCCGTCGATCCGGCCTAAGCTTTGAATAAAGCTTAGCTCAGCGTAGTCAATAAATTTTATCGGAGCACCCCTGTGCTCTCTATAGAAAATTTTAGGAGCAGCCTATCTGCTGTCAATAACCTAAGAAAATATGGAACACACTGTGTGCTCTCAAAGACCCACTAGTACAAGGAGAACCCCTGTGCCCTCAATAGACTACTAAAATATGAAGCACCCTGTGCTCTCAATAGTAATTTTTGGAGCAGCCCGTCTGCTCTCGATAAACCCCAAGTTTTGTTAAACTCAGAATCAGCGCTATGTCTTAGCTTGTAATAACTACAGCCTAGCTAGACCAGTGTTAAATAACAAGGTGCCGTGTGGCAATTAAGAAGCTAAGAAATAAACTACAAAATAATACGAGACTACTGACTCTGCGAACTAACTGCTGCAGCTAACACTACAGTCGATGACAGCAACTGCCTCTGCGAACTAAGGCAGCGATTGCCTCATTAATCGCAACCAAATTTCAGTTCATATGCACCCAATATTCAGGCTAGCTGGGTCTAGATAGCGACGAATAGTTCTCAGAATTGCAAGAAACTCTACTTCAGTTCTAGAATTAAAAATTCGCACTTATACCTAGCAACAGCTCTGTGAATCTAACATTTAAAAATGCCTTCGTTGCTGTTACTATTAAAACATAAAAAATTGCTTAAAGACATAAGTTCTAAGAATTCTCGTGAAACAGCAAAGGGTTTCTGAATAAAATTTTGAAGCTTTCTACACAATAATATAATGACTAGCTTGACATTTAAATTTATTGGTTTTCCGTACAAAAGTTACCGCAATACATTAAAAATAATTAGAATATCCAATAATTTTTTCGTGACAATTTATATTTCGTCTCGCCCTTAAAATTTTTATTGATTGATTTAATGTTTAAATGTAGCTAAATTTTTGTGCAAAATTATTTATATCTAGAACCCAGCTCGGGCACCTTGTAAATCACAAAAATATAATCTGCAAAAAGCAATATGCTTCTAAATTTACTCACCGAAAAGTTTATTTATATATAGCCAACACTCTGTAGAGGACAGAACATGCACAATCAAAACTTTCACAAACTATGCCACGCACACGACAGCTTTCACTGCAGCTGACATAACGACTATGGGCACATGCAGCAAATAATAATCTGTTTGTGTTTTTTTGTACCAAAAACCAAATGGCTTCATTACAAAATCTTTAATTTAATATTTATTTAATTACTGACTATCTATATAGTTATGTAAGCTAATCTATATCGAATTTTTTGAATTAAATAAAGTTACCATTTTATCAATTACAATTATAAATGTTTTTAGTAACTATTGATTTAACATTCCACCTCACTTAAAGTATTAAAGCTTTGTGTATTAGGACAATAATTTCAAATAAGCCTATATTCCGTAAGTGTCGATTAAAATGTTATATACTTAATATTGCGGGTATTCTGCAGGTGTATTTTAAGCTTTTCAAAAATTATTGAAAATTTTACGAATATAACAATGCATTTGTTGTAGGATTTGGTTACCTTGTTTCATTTTAATGATGGAACCAGTTTAAGAAATGTTAACTTGACGTTTATATTCAAGGAAGTGATTTTTATAAAACAAAATAAATAAAAATTTAATTTTAAATACATATATTTTTGAAGGAGCCTTCACATGCTCGAGCTCAAAATTTGATGAAATTTTTACCAAAGTTTGGCAAAAATTTAACTATTACTTGTAATAGAAAAATATGTCGTTTGTGAAAATCCTCAAAATTTGAGATTAAAGTTTTGCTCAAAAATTTTCAGGGAACGCACCTTCAATGTTGATAGGGTAAAGGAAAGAAATGATTGAAACGTTTGAACAGTGTTTATAGAACCAAATCTATTAAAACCACAAAAATGGTTTAAAATTTTGGTCCAAAATTTGACCAAAATATATTAGCTTAAATTTTGATCAAGGCCTAAGGTAAATGGTTGACCGTATGAATCCTGTTTTACCCAAGAAAGAAATTTTGGCTCTCTTCGGATATGTGGGAAAATCAGGGAAGTCGCCCACCATTTTTTAAGCTAAAGCCCCCATTGTATCTGGACCCCCTATCATCTTTCACCGCCCCCCCCAAACCGATTTTTTCGAGATCAGAATAGCCCGTTATCAGCAATAGCATCCGATCTGCTGTTTAGCATTGTTTTATTTTTGAAATTTTGAGGGATATGGAGGAATTTTGGGAAATTTTTGTCTACCGTTTCGCTTAATACAGTAAATCTCCTAAACCATCAGGTAATTTTTGCCGCTGTTTTCAGTTTCCAAAGGAGACTGTTTCAGGGATCTATCTGTTTAGTGGGCTTTCGCAGGCGGTCCTGATTTCAGGGGTCCAAAAACTTTTTAAAAATGTGGGTTTTGGTTTTCACATTTTTGATCATAAGTTTTGATTGGATGGACATTTGGATATAATATACAAAAGGCAATAGCGTATCGTATGGAATATAGCATATCGGTAGGAGTCCATGGTAACAAGATATGGAGCACGATATTGGGAATGCAAGCGAAAAATCTATATTTTCAAATGTTGTAAAATAGGTCTGATGTTTTGAGGGTAACTTTTGACTGTGTGTATGGAAAAATAGCTTAGCGAGGGGGGTTCGCGGGCGGCAGCCCCCTGACTTAATTTATGGCTTAGGCTTAGTCTAAAGCTTAGGCTTAGTCTAAGGCTTAGGCTTAGTCTAAGGCTTAGGCTTAGTCTAAGGCTTAGGCTTAGTATAAGGGCTATATTTTACTAACAAGCACTGCACTTGCGCTTACATTTAGACAGGGTAGAATTATGCGACTTGTGTCACAAATGAACCATGGAGATTGTTTGAGAACTGTATTTCTACTGGTACTCCTTCGGTGTTCAATCGAAGAGTGCTAGAGCTATACCGCAACGGTGACGCAAGAAATTTTTGATGGTGCACCAACCCCATCTAGAGTTTGCGTATGTGCTGTATCATCGTCGGGGTTGACGAACTGACGATTGCTGTGGTTAACCGTAGCATGAGTATAGGATGACGGTTTGGGGATATTTCTGAGTCCGTGGACGTATGTTGTATAACTGTCGGTAACAATGCGGCTGTCAGGCCGGACATGTTGACAAATCTAAGGAATGATGACATTAAGGATTATTTTAGGTACGTTCAACAGCACACAATTTTTAAATTGGTGTTCTATCATGCCTAGGATCTAGCCATTTTTTTCGCGCCGGAGCACACATTTATACTTTTGTCGTTATAACACAGAACAAGGACATATCTGTGTCTGCAGGTCTGCAGTTGCGGCATCGCCAATCGTAATTATCGCTGCGTGCTAAGTTGTTTCGCTGCGCCAGGTACAACGGCTGATCCAGGTTACAAATACAAATACGGCCGCTGCTTATTAATCTCCATCGGGCATGTAGTTCAATGGTTCGGCCATAGTCGACTGTTGCTAGAATCATTTCCGTATAAGTGACGTGTAGTTACATGATATCCTGAATAGTGATTAAGTTATCTAGATTTATAATAGTATAACGAGTAGCTCGAGGACGGCCTCTGGCTCCCATATTTAGCGGTTAATATCCTAAAGTAAAAAAAATTCCGGAATATGGCTAAAATTGGTAGCGTCGAGTTCAGCAAATCCAGCTATTAAGTCGAAATATAGTAAGATTTTCACTCTGCTAGAATTCTCTGATTTTTCACCTGTATCCGAAATGTGTCGAAATTGTTTCTGTCTTGTCTTTCATATGTTTATTGGTTTGTCGATAAAAATTAAGTACACCGCTTGTGTAAATTGTTCGTGCTTGCACTGAGCATAAAATTCCATTTACTATATAGAACCTAAAAACTAGCTTTACTATTATGTGTTTGAACAATTTGTTACAATGTCTTATTACATTATAACTGTCAAACATTTAAAGGCGCCTTATGTACATAGATTTACATAGGTACATTGTAAGACGGATCGTAATTATTTTATGTTTTTCCTGTATCTATCAATAATATAAACAATAACCTATTCAATTTAGCAAACCGCTGCTTCTGTTAATAATCTATATAAATAAACAAATAAACGCTACCATAATATCTTATAAGATGGTTGCATTGCTCCGAAGATATGCTTGAAAATATGTTTAACAATATCTGTGTTTATGAATTTTTGCAGTCATAATTTTATACAATATATTCTAAGCGAAACGTGTAAGGTTTTACACAATGCTGTTGCATGCTCTTAGGCATTTGAAAATACGACAAATGTTACTGTTATAGATGCCCTGCTTTAAAGCTGAAGTCGCATAATATTTGGCCACGAGAAACTAAAATTATTAGTTTTTTACGATTTGAAAATTACTGAGTGTACGAAACCAATTAGCCACCGCAAATTTTCCAGTTACTGCGCAATTACTATGTTATACAACCGGCAAGGATAAAATTACTTGCCGGTTGTATAACATAGTAATTGCGCAGTAACTTGCAGGGTTCATCAAAACTTGCAACGGCTGCAATTGTCCAAATTTATGTGTTATATATAGTGTCCAGAAACTAAAATTTTTAGTCTTGTACAGCTAAAAATTAAAATAAATCACATATTTACATGTCAATTATTAATACCTACGTTGTTATTTTTAACATATAAAAGTCCGAAAACACTGTGCATAGCAAAATTAAAATAAATTTCTGAGACAAATTGTTCTCACAACCCAGTAATCTCGTAATGTGTTATAAAAATATAGATTCTAATGAAGTTTTTATGTAAGTAACACGTGGTTTTGGACGAATCTAAGAAATCGTTCCTACTTCTCTCCTTTAAAGGTTGATTCCAATAATTCAATATCAAAGTTAGCTTCCACATTTTCGTTATATCGAAAATGTCTATACTATTTTGTCAAACTGATACAAATTAATAAAGTAAATTCCACCACTTTTAAAAATATTTGAGAGCAAAATACTGTTCAAGTTGGGTTGAATTTCTGCTTTTGTAGTTAATTTGGTGGTATTTTCAAAAATCGGGCTGGCGCTGCTCTGATTTTTTGGGAATAGCTATTATTGAAATATTTAAAAACAACGAATATAAAGGTGCAAGTCAGTTCGGGTGCAGTGCGAATTGAAACAGGTCAGGTCGTCAGAAGTAAAGCGTTAAGCCGCCGTTAAAAAATACAGTGACAGCATTTTAGAAATATAAAAGTTTAAAATATGTCGCTGAATGGCTTGCATTATGCACCATGGTTGTTTTGTTATTAGTTTTGGTTACTCGTAAGGTCTGTAGTGTGTTCTTATAACTTAAATTCTCGCGTAGCATATGTGCTCTTTAATAGAAATGTCACGATTTTAACTTTGTCTCGCCCTACATCAATAATACGTCCAGCCCGGTCAATTTTGAAAGCAAAGACTTTCTGCTTATCATATGGAAGACACTAAGCCTTGCATATACTCATTAGATTTTATATTTTCGTTTGGAGATACGTTGCAATCACTGTTTTTAATTAGTATTTTAAGCTAATTAAATTAAGTTGTGCCAACAATGATATGCTAATGTGCTAAGAAGTTATACCAATAATTCGGTATAAGATTTCAGTACTGCGATACTCTAGCATATTTTAAACGTACGCTATGTCCTGGGTATGCAATCTTTTCCGGCATGCTTCATAGTGTCGTTGAAAGGTGTTCGCGATAAAGGACATTCAATGAATATAAGGTGATCGCACAAAGGTGTGTTCACATGGTAAAAATATTTTGCGCAAAATTTGAGTTGAAACTTTACTCAAAATTTTTGCATTTGCAAGAATTTTTGTCTTTTGGTGAATTTGTACGTGTGAACACTGTTTAAACTTTTGTAACGTATTATGGCCAATATAACCTTTAGAGGCTGAAGCATAATGCATGCCATGCCGTTCTCGATATACTAAGTCTAAGCCTTGGTCTTAGCCTAAGCTAAGGTCCCTATGTGAGCCATGTACTAAGACTAAGCCTAAGTCGGGGGGCTGCGCCCCGCGAACCCCCGCTCTAAGCTGTTCTTTTTTCTAACGTTATAACGTCCGGCCCCTAAAGGTGACATAGGCCCGTATTATTATTCGAACCAATCACAGACATAGAAAATGTTTGCCTGACTGACACAAATATTATATAAGCCGACTGCCCAAAGGTGCGTTCGCGCGCACTAAAAATATTTTGCTAAAAATTATTTCATCTCAAACTTTGAACAAAATTTGAGCTCAAATATTGATGAAAAGTTGAAAGCATTTTTGCATTTTTGGTGAATTTAAACGTGTGAAAACTGCTTAACCTTTTGTAGCGTATTGTTTTAGCCAATCACAAACAACAAACAAACAGAAAATTTTTTAACTAACAATCTAAGCTTAAATTTGAATCATAAAGATTTACCATTTTTAACTCCAATTTAAACAGTCAAATTTTGATGAAGTTTTTTGTGAACACACCTTAAGAATTTTAGAGAGGTGGTACCATTTTTATTAACCGAAAGCGTCCACAAAAGCTAACACTGTTGATTTCATGGAGTGTGACGGCAAAGTATAATAACACTTCTATAAAATTTATGATGAGTAGCCTCTTAAACTGTAATAAACATGTTTCAGTTCTATGTTAGCTATGTTATGAACCGAATGCTAGGTTTTTGGGAAATGCTATGGTCTATGATGCTAATTGCGAAGCAATAGAAGCGCTAACTGTTACAACCTTTGAAAATTACAAACAGATGAGTATAATCTATCGATATCGAATGTGGTGACGACGACGGTAAAAGTGACACAGTGATTAAACAGTAATTTGCTGCAGAAAACACTAGTTTCAATTTTATTAATATTTAAGATTTAGTAAATGTTTACTCGCCATCTCTGACGCAAATCACATTCTAAAACCGCTACATGATGTTTGCATCCAAACAGCTGCTTTTTATGGCAATCTATGACATAGAATTTTACATAATTGGCTTGTCTACTCAGTCATAATTTTATACAGCACGATCTTTGCAATATAAGCTAAACTAAATGCTTGTAGCAAAGTAAAATGTTCCAGTGTCTACTCTTGGGCTAGGTTACTCTTTAGGATAATGCGCAGGTACGACTCGTTGAAAAATGTTATAGAGGTAACGACTCAGTTTTGGAACCAACTATCCAACGCATTGCATGCACAGGGCGGGGCCACAAAAATCTCAGCCACCGCGAATATATGAATTCAAAACGCAAAAGCTTTTCGAAAGCTCTTATATGGGGAAAGCTTTCCACTAGAAGTAATATGTTCTCTAAAGACCTAAAAACATTTTGAAGGTGACATTGAATGTTTGTGAACCTTAATTCATTATTGACGACTTGTGTCAAATGAAGTTGTTTAATGTTGTGTAAACTGAGTTTATCGTATAATATACGTTTGTACGACATTTGTTAAGGACCCGTATTGCAAGGTTACTTCTGGAGCCAACCAGCAGCTCCTAGATATCGCATTGGTTTGCGTACGCAGTTTGCAGTCGTGCAACCGGGTTCGATTCTTGGCGTCGACTTGAGTTTGTCAAACATTACATGGTACACCATTTAATTCAGCCCTTAATTGGTTGCATCGATATTGCCACTTTCTAATATGATGCTAATGTGATTCTTCGCCAACAGTGCAAGTCCTGCAGCACCACCGCGAGCTATCTTTTTGATGTGGAAACAATATATAGATAATATTTAATTGCTGCAACAAAAGGAATCTTCAGAAATAACAAGACTACAAAGAGGCAAGAGTTCAATACGCTAGTTTAGGCACCACTAATGGTCAAGATTTTATGCCGAATTGCTAAAAGCGTTCCTAGAAGACTTACATACAACCCGGAAGTTTACCCAAAAAACCGCGAAACGCGACTGACAGCATCATAACGTTGCCATATCCTTACTCAATCAGCCATTCAAAAGGGTTAGTTTTCTCAAAAGGCACGCCGTGGCTGAGAAATAAATAATTTTGAAGTTGGGGTAATTGTTTATTAGCTCGGGAAATGTCGATGGTAGAGGATTGAAACCTCACAACCATAAGATTTATGAACCTTTACTCCAACCACCGAAGTACTCACCGGTCATTTTATGCAATCCTAATATATCAAATGTATTGCTACGCCAAATAATACGGCTGTTGTTTATTGGAAACCTGTTATTATTACGCAGGTATTGATAACTGTGGGCTTATAACTTCTGTATGACTGCGAAAGTACATTACATGAGTAAAATGTAATAATTTTATCACACTTACATACAAAAATATGCACCTCTTATGTACTTAGTTTTGATTATGTTATGAAATAACACGTTTTGTCTACTTTTTATACAAAGGGGTTAAGCATTATAATAGTGCGTACTTCGTTTGAGACACAGGATATTGCTTCCGTTCGGATATTTCACGATGTAAAGACTGTCCCGAGCGGTAGAAATGACTAAATGGTTACTGATGTGTGTGTCTTAGATCCTGCCAAACACAAATGAGGAAAAATAATGGCAGTCATCCTTTTATCACTCTTATCTTTCACGCTTATAATAATATAGGAACGTGCTCTTGGTAAACCAATTTGCTACCAAATTCCACAGTGATTCAACATCAGTTGGAACTATCGATTGATTGATAAATAGTACAAGACCCACTGAAGTTAAAATCTGTACACATGCTCATGTTATTGTGCGTAGACTAATTTGTCATTGTTGCTATGGCTGTGTCTTTAGATAGTACAAACGTTATATGTTTTATACGCGTGACCACTTTCCCGCTGTAATAATATAGTTAAACAGTGGTTAATGCTCATAATTTATGCCAGCATTTTTAACCTTGACGGATTCAGTTGTCTTTAAGCACAGTAGGTGTTTCCCCGAGTATCTTCTATTTTAGACGAAACCCAATCTCTATTTCAAACAATATTGTGACATATTAACACTTTTTTAAACAGTTAAAATCACTTTGTTAGGCACTGTCGACAAAACGATTTTTTAATATGTTTGATAATTTTTGAAAACAGCATGCCGAATGTGAATGTTTCTTCCTCAATTTTTTTACATTACCATAAAATTAAGCAGATTCAATTTGTCGGTCGATCAGTTGGATTGCTGGATTTTTTTGGCTTCTGTAAACTATTGCTTCAACAAACGATCATACAAGGCATTCTAAAACTGATCACATTGCTTACGCTATTAAGAGGAGGACATTTGTTAAAGAAACTTTTTTAACTTCTTATTTTTGCAGGTATAAGTTTCCATTGACACAAAACTTAATAAGGTGTTTCTGACCACATTCAAAGAACTATACAGTAGTCCAGTGATTGTCCAGAGTGTTAACTTATTCATATCTTTCAGGACGCTGCACAATGTTTCGCTCAGGGAAGTTCAGAATCGTGTTGATGTTTCTGATCTTGTGCATCCTGTATTATCTTTCAACGTTTTATCGCTGCGCTCTAAAATCAAAAGATGAATTGTTATTGATGAAAACAGTATACGAGGTATGTTAATATATAAGTCTAAATTTTGATTGTTCAAGTTCCAGTAATTTGTTAGGAGTGTTTGATTTTGGGTTGTAAAAATAGTAGTATCATGACATTGTCTTACGTTAATAAATTGGGTACTGCTAAGCCAGACATTCACCGTAAACGCACGAGGTCTCAGATGTAGCCGCTTGGGATGAGGGAGTCGGCTTATGACCTACTCCAGGAGATCAACCGGTCGGAGAGGGCTATGCTAGTGGGCTCAATTGGCAAAATCAAATCCGACTGCCATAAATTATATCGTGTGCACGAACAGAATTATAGCGATTTTTATTCTGTACAAATTCAGACTTGAAATGCATTTCAAGTTCAATATGGTATATGCATTGTTCACAAACAAATTTAATTTAATAGTGAAGTCATAAAAAATGCGAAGCTATAGCTAAGCTCTTGATGTCGCTGAACAAAATTCTCCTAATTCTAGTAAAACAAGGTTTCGTTCTCAAAAATTTCGCTAATTTTGTTTGAACTTTCGCGAAAGCTAAATGTCTAAATTTCCATTGCCGACCTGTGTGTTTTCGAGCAGTTTTGAACTGAATTTCAGCGGTCTTTAACAATTTTTATGTAAAATTCCAAAATAGGATGGTTGGTGAGGTCACCTTAAGTTTACTCGACCATTAATATAATATAGTATACTGCACAATTTTAGATATATGTGTTGCACACAAGAGCGAATGCTCGATTTTTTCAACGGCTACATTTCCAATCAATGCACCTTTTTGTTTGTTATAATTACTGTCATAAGACTTTGACATTTTAAATTTCCGCTTAGATATATATTTTGTTTTTAAGTAAAAATGTATTATGAAGTGAGCTATACATTATGTTAAAACTTTACTAGTACGATATTTTAACCGTTACTAAAAATATATATGTTTGAAAATTTGAGATTTCAGTCTTTTTGATTTGTGTGTTGTGTTAAAAACATGATTAACAGCTAAAACAATATTGCAATCCATTTTGTCAAAATTTCAAAGTCGGAGACCATATCTATCTACGCAATTTCAGCATAATTTTACTAAATCTATGGAAAATGAGCTAAACCACTGGAAATCGGGTCAGCCCGGATCGCCTTGGCTCGGGTACGCAACATTTTACCACAACCCGGTCGGTTCCGAATGTAACCGGGTGTCGGGCCGCGACAGCAAGGCCGGGCCGAGCACCGAAATTCCCACCTCTAACATATAGCGACGTTCTTAAAACTAATATAGCTATATATTTGTAGAGAATTTCCATGTACTACAAATCACCGATAATGCACCACGGTAAAGGCGGTGGCAGAAGTGAAATTGTTATACCGATTTCGTTTCCTATTCCCTATCAAGATTTGCAAAACGCCCTGATCAAAGTTACAAAATTGCCATCTCTGCCTCCACTAGTGGTTCTAGACGAAAACTTGCTCACTTGTGCCGAAAATCATTTCACGTGTCATACTTTGGAACACCAAAGTCGTAACAAGATTATTCGCTTTGGTATATTCAATCCACCGACATTTGTGCGAATGCAAAATATTAGCTTTACTACGGTTAGTAACGATTTTCCTGCGACATTCAGTATTTTATTGTTTTCTACAAATCAACGTAGTTATTGGTAGAACTGAGCCATATCTCATCGCTCCTATCAATAGTTATTCAAAATTAAAACCCCAAGTTAGTACTAGGGTGTAATAGAGGTAAGAAATTGGGATCAGAATAAAATTTCTTCGTATCAACATTGTTTTAGCCGACATTATGTCTCGACTCAAGCAACAGAACAGAGCTTTGTCTGAAACGCCGGAGCCACTAAAGCTAGTACTTAACATGATGATGTTCACTGGAAGTGTGTAATCTTAACACTGCTGCACAGTATCTAACCAGGCGGGATCCAAGATGCTTTTATTAGGTATAAAAATGACATTAGGCCTACGCTCTATCAGTAACGGCTAATGTTGTTGATCACTGTATAGTTCATGCAAACTTATTTACGTTAGAGGCAGAGGCATCGGATCAGAAGTTATGTGATGTGAGGCGGTGCGAATGCTAAAAGGGTGATAAAAGTTTTTTTATTTGTTATGTGTATTCCAACCTTGCTTGAATTATCCTAAGTTGATCATTGGTACCGCGACAGACTGGAGCGTCCCAATGTTGAGTCTTCATTGAAAGTGCAAATATGATGTAAATAAAAACTCAAAAGGTTTAAAAAATGTTAAAATATATACAAAGCGCCATGAGTGGTGAGATTCCAACTACCGTAGCATGAAAATCGTAAATTAATTTTTATAATGTAATTTCCTAACCTTTGCAGTGTCTCGAAATGATGGAAAATAAAATGTAGATCAATATATGCGAAAACCCTATATGCGAAAACTACATGTAAATCTGTACAGGAGTTGCAGATGACGAATTGAAAATTAACAAAGTTACTACTTTTCTAACATAAAGCTTTGAAAACAGTAACAGCAGGTGAAGTTGCCGAGGGAGCAATC
>JASANE010024528.1:0-11036 GCA_030248225.1 Trileptium ribeirensis
AGGTGGATACGGGTTTACAAAGATTGATCTGGCCGATGCGTATAACCAGGTCAAGCTAGGCCCAAGAAGTCAAAGGAAACCTGCTCTCAATACACACAAAGGTGTGCTTCTTTAAAAACGACTGCCGTTTGGCATCAAGTCCGCTCCAGGTTACTTTCAGCAAACCATAGATCAACTTACACAAGATCTACCTAGTATTGTTGTCTATCTGGATAACATTTTGGTCAGTGGCAAAGATGCTAATGATCATCTGCGGAATCTCCGACGATTACTTCAGCGTCTAGATAATAAAGAACTCCGCTGCCGACTGGAAAAATGTCAGTTTGCACAACCGTGGGTTGAACATCTTGGACACTTACTGTCGGAAGAAGGAATTGCCAAAGGACCAAAGGTCAACGATCTCCTCAAATTAGCGTCACCACAAGACGTGTCCAGTCTGAGAACATTCTTGGGCTCGGTACAGTTTTACGCCAAGTTCCTTCCTACCAACCTGGCAACAATTTTCGAACCACTGTTCCGTCTTACAAAGAAGAAGACGCTGGAAATTGGACGCAGAACAACAATCTGCAGTTGATAGACTAAAGCAACTTCTTTCCTCTAAAAACGTGCTGGTTCATTATAACAAATCAATACCATTAGGAGTTGCTTGCGATGGTTCCAACGTTGGAATTGGAGCAGTATTATTTCACCGCTATCCAGATGGAAGCGAGCGGCCAATTTGCAATGTCTCAAAAATTCTTAATGAATCCCAGAACTACAGTCAGATTCAGAAGGAAGCACTGGCTATTATCTTCGGGTTAAAGAAATTTTACCAATACCTTTATGGAAGGAAATTTATGTTGGTCACAGATCATCGACCACTTATTGCCATGTTTGGGCCCGGAAAAGAAACACCGATTCTGGCCGCAAACAGATTGGCACGTTGGGCTCTCATGTTGGGACAATTTGATTACCAAATTGTATTCCGCAAAACAGCTGATCATGAAAATGCTGATATCCTGAGTCGTCTACCTGCGACTGACGATTTCCAGTTCGACGGGGCGGAATGCGAAGACGATGCAGCTATGGTATGTGCCATTCAAAACATCAGTAACAAAGTCACTCCTGCTGACAAACATTCACTGGCCCGCGAATCGGCGAAAGATCCAGTCATTTCAGTAGTGCTTCAATTCACGCGTGAAGGATGGCCGCCAAAGAAGAACGACGAAGGCACGGAAATGCAACGTTTCCGTAAGTTGGGTGATTCACTATCTATTGTTAACGGTTGCTTAGTACTTGGCTCCAGAGTAGTGATCCCTGCCAATCTTCGCCGCGACGTCTTGGAATTGTTGCACCTGGGACACTTTGGTATGCAGCGTATGAAGCAGCTTACACGTACGGCTGTCTACTGGCCAAATATTGATGATGACATCGAAGTAACCTGCCGCACTTGCACCAGCTGTGGGGAGCACCAAAACAAACCACCAAAACCTGAAATTAATCCATGAATGCTACCAGAAAAACCATGCAGCCGTTTGCATCTTGATCACGCTATTAATTTTCTGGTGACTAATTGGATTGTTTTAACGGACGCATATTCAAAATATCCCTCTATTCATACAACACAGGCGGTCATGGCAAAGGCAACGATTGATCTCCTGGAACAGGACTTTGCTCATTTCGGATATCCTCATACATTGGTCACGGACAATGCATCAACATACATGTCGGAAGAATTCCAGGCATGGTGCAAAGAACGAGGAATTACTCATCTTACAGGCGCTCCGTATCATCCTGCTACGAATGGATCCGCAGAACGACTCGTCCGAACTTTCAAGCAAGCTTTACGGAAATCAAGTTTTCCTCCGAGAAAAGCTTTGCAAGAGTACCTGATGCAATATCGTCGCACTCCTAATTCCAGCGGATATTCCCCAGTGATTTATTCAATTCGAGACAAATTCGGACGAAGATCGACACTCTACTTCCATCCCCAGCTTACACTGCTCAAGGTAAGCAAGCCAAAGAAGCTAGTAAATCCCAATTTCAAACTGTTGCAAAAGTGGACCCTGCTTATAAAGTCGGTGATCCGGTCTATGCTCTGTACTTTGGACCCCATCACGACAAGCAGCCACGTTGGGTGCCCGCTGTTGTCACACAGCGATAAGCCACCCGTACTGTCAATGTCCGTATTTATCCACGAGGACCCACCTGGCGGCGACACGTCGAACAACTGCAGCCAAGGCACGTTTCTCAAAATGACAACGAACCTGGCCCAGATGTCGGTTCAACAGGTGCCACAAATACTGCGGATAATGATTCGTCGGAAATCTCCGAAGAACCTAAGACAGGAGGAGAAGAAACTATCGACGATGCGTCCAGTTCCGGCGGTCAGCAACTACGGCGTTCAGAGCGAACAACAAAAGGCGTCCGCCTAAACACTACTCGCCGTAAAGGTAAACCTTCGGCTAGGCGGGAAGGCGTTATGGATTTTCTTCGCGAGAACATCGTGGAATTACATTCGATCCTGTTCTGGAAGCTCCTATGATGTACGAGGACATCCTCACACGTGGAGTGACGGTATCTCGATCCTTCTAGAATGTTCTACGGATTTCGAAGACTGATGTCATGATTATTCTAGAAGATTCTTTAATTATATTTAAAGGCGGTTGCTTACCAGAGTTACTGTTTAGTTAATGCTTAAGTACTGTTTCATTCCTGTTTAGGTTACTGTTTCTTATTGTCTCGATTCAACGTTACTTTTACTGTCTTATTTACTACGTTTTGTTCACTTACTTCTGTTGTCTTTCAATAAGCCATTTTTTCTACAACTCATTGTGGTTCTACGCCTCTTGGAATACAACAGAAAGAGTAAAAAAACGAAACAAGGGGACGGAGGGATATTATAGAAATTTTGCTGACAAGCCCGGGGTATTTAGGAATTTTTTTGGGGTTTTGTGGCGGGTTTGGCCCGGAATTCTCTCCTGTAGCCTAGTGGATGCCCAACAGTTATGCCGTTTGGTCTCACAAACGCACCCGCTACGTTTCAACACATGATGCAAATCGTGTTAGCTAGAGTGCTTAGGGATCTACATTTGTGTTATGTGGACGATATAATTATATTATTGTGGCTCGTTTACGTTAATTTGTGTGCGCCGTGACCTATGTCTCAGCAATCTAGTTTTGCTACCTGGGACAATCAACAGTCATGGCTGACTATTTGTTTTGTCCGCATTTACTTAGCGAGCTACGCGTGATAAGCTGGGAGTCTTGGCGGACTAGACTAGACAAATAGATGAGACTCGGGGCACTATTGCCGCGCTAGGGGGCTGCCAAATTTTAAATTTGCTGCATTGGACGACTTCCAAAACAGAATTTTCCACGCTGGATAACTGCCAAAATTTGAATTTACAGCGTTAGACGGCTGCCAAAATTCGAATTTACCGCGCTTGACAAACTGCCAAAATTTGAAGTTCCCAATCTGGATAACTGCCAAAATTTGAATTTACCGGGCGGGAAAACTGCCAAAATTTAAATTTCCCGAACTGGACAAACTGCCAAAATTCATATTTACAGCGTTGGACAGTTGTCAAAATTTAAATATACAGCGTTGGACAGTTGCCAAAATTTGAATTTCCCGCGTTGGAAAGTTGCCAAAATTTGAATTTTCCGCGCTGGAAAACTGTCAAAATTTAAATTTGCAGCGTTGGACAGCTGCTAAAATTTAAATTTCCTGCGCTGGGCAGCTGCCAAAATTTTTCCCATAACATCGTTTATGCACTGAGATATGTACGACCGACATGCTATTCTGCGTGTTTGGGCTATTAAGGACATGTTATATAGTCAGCCCTGACTGATAAAAAAGTCCACACAGTCACGACTGTCACATATGTCTGTTGTAGTAGCTACGTTGTTGCGCGGACAAGCTGACAGTCATCGCCCACTATTGGGACATAGCTAAGCCACGGCGCACACAAATTAACGTAAACAAGCCATCACCAGGTGTCGTTAACTTTCCGTCAAATCAGACTCAGGAAGGACAAGATTTAGAATTACAACTTCTGTTTCCGAAAATTCATTGTGAGCATTTCTGGTTTTTGAACCGCCCAACATCACAACAGATGTATCACCATTTGTCATATTTGCAACCCAATTGTCAGAGCCGCGCGAATCCAATAATCTTATACTGTGATCCCCAATAATAAACTTTCCCTTATGCACGTTAATAACGCATTGATATAAAATCATAAAATCTATTCCTAAAATAAACATCATATGGAATATTTTTACTTACAAAAACCTTCTCCGTGTATATTATGCCATCCATATGTAGTCCTACATCCATTTAGCCCAATTGTTGCAGGCCGGTCCACTTACTGTCTTTGCCACCTGCCCAGGAGTTGCTATTTTCCGCAGCGATTCGAAATTTGGTAAGCTCTCCGCAGTCTGGGTCATCGGTTCCTGCAGCGTAGAATCTCGGCCCATCAAAAGAGCTCGAGTTATCCATCGGCTTTGCCACCAATTCCAACGCTTGCTGACGTAGTGTACCATTCTTAGGTAGATGAAACCATTCATGATGGCATGTTTTGCAGAAACTTCCCTGGGGGATCCCGATATCTTGATCTAACCAGGCGTCCACCAATACGATTATCTCGGTGCTGTAACATGCCAGGCAATGATAGTTTTGAGAGCTTAGGCGATTTTCCCTCAAGAATTGAACATCGTCATCCGATAGTCTTTCACCGATGGTGATGCTCCGGCCTTGTGCGCACGCGATATGATCAAATTGTGCCTGACCCTGCGACACTAACATCCCTGACACACCGTGACGCATCCCAACAACCATTTTCACTGAGTAAAAATTCAGGGCGTAAATGCCGGTGATTTCCAGTATTACCTCCTGGTTCACCAGATGTTGGGGAAAGCCGAAGGTATACGGTCCAAACCGGGTTGGTCCATGCAGCCGCATGAGGTTTTCAAGTTGAACCTGAAAACACGGCGGCGGCAGATTTATAAACGCGGTAATTCAGACCGTTCATTAATAAATCACATATTTCCGCGCCCTACGTCGACAAGCCAATCGTTATAGTGCTCTGGTTGCGGTATCGATCTAATTTCGCCGCGTAGTGGTTGCCCTACCATTAAGACAACGCACCGTCTATGTACCTGAGCATCCTCCAATTCCATGACCACCAGTTCGTCCGCAGGTGGCATGCACACATTAATAGGTTCCATATAGCACCCCTCTTTTGCCTAGGAAACCCAAATCTTGCATGGGTTTTCCGCAGCCTCTACAATAGCTTGATGTTTCGTCCCGGGAGGAATCATTCGCCGGTATTCGTATGGTGACTTGAACAGGGGTTCCACGACTCTTTCCGACGATTTGCCTTTATTTGAATGTGGTGCAGAGTTATTTGCTTGTTCGGCCAAAGACATTCTTCAATAACAAGCAAGTAAGTTTATTACTACTTGCTGGTGCCAAGGAAACTTTGTATTTATAAATGCGCGAGAAAGCACACCCATACTGAACGGTTGGCCTAGGTGTTCTATCGAAACCGAGCTTTGAAAACTAAGGTTATTGCCATTTTTTCAGACATTACGCATAATTCTGATGTTTCATGCAATGTTATACACGTGGAACGAAGATTACCAATATTTTCATCTGGTGGCAAATTTCCATTGATCGAGCCGTTAGAATGAATTTTATTTTGAATTTTTGCAGTTATCTCATGTCTAGGGTACAACGGTTTGCTTGTAGGCGTGCAATTTTCTAGAGTGGCAGAATTTGTTTCATTACGATCAGTCTTAACAACAGAATCTTTGTTATCTTTAACGTTTTTAAACACTGGCATTTGACATATCATTGCTTGGAATCCGCTTGTATTATTACTTTCTATAATTCTGTTTGCTAACCTGCCATTTTGCTCACGTAACCTCTCAACCTCCGTTTTCCAAGCCACCAACTGCGTCGTCGTCCGCTGTGCCTGATTATACCGTAGATCGTCGTTCCAACCTAACGTATCCATCCGTGACGTTTTGTAACATTGATTCGTTTGAGGTGTTTGATTAGAAGATCTGTAATCGAGCGTTCCAGGGCGCCGTGAATCTTGAGGGCTTCGAGTTTGTTAAAAATTTGGAGGGGTTCTATTAGGGGCCCAAGCATTATTTGAATACGCTCTGCCTGAAAATGGTGTTCGTCTCTGGGGACAGTTGAACTTGATATGACCAGGCCTTCGGCAATAATCGCATATTTTACGACCATCCGGCGTCATCCTATATTTATTCTTTGTGTAATTAGAGTTTTTCTTATATTCATCATTTTCTGATCTAATATTCAAAACTAGTTGCACTAACTCCTTGTTCAGCTTTAAAATATCTTTCATCTTTTGTTCCAATCCATTTGTGACACGTTTTTCAACATTAGCCACTAATTGATCACTACTGGCGATTGTTGCTTCGGAAGGCGTATCCAATTTCTCGTAACATACCTGCTCGCAGGCACGCGCGATTGCTGCTTGAAAAGAAATTGGTCATGATGTCGTGACAAATCTCTTAATTAACCCTTTGAGGCCGTTCAAAAAGTTGTCCAAAGCAACACGTTCTCTACTCTCGGTGTCGAGCAATGGATACGCCTTGCGAACCAATCTTTCTATGTCTCTAGCATAAATCTCCTCAGGCTCCCTAGGTCCCTGAGTTGTGGTTCTTAGTTGGATGTTATACTGATTAGTTTTCTCCTTAGGTATTAAGAGTTCTTTTAGCGATGCTGTCACCCGATTATAACTTTTCTGTACCCCCGCTGGCAGGGAATCCCATTTTCTGGCGGCCTCGTCTCTCAAATATGATAGTAGAAGTCGAGCCATATCAGGCTCATCCCACTCTTTGGCTAGCGTCACTCTTTCAAAAGACCATTCTTCAAAATCATCGCCAAAATTTCCAAGATATAAAGAACATTTTTAACTTCGATAGCCCTGTGCTCTCGGTTGTGAGTGGACATTATTTTATTATTTTTAGCGGAAGCACTATGCTTGCTATCTCCGTGAATACTCATGCTTTGCGTATCACGCTGTCTCAGTTTAGTTTTCGGCTCACGCGAACCACCTGTATACCGTCGATAAAATTTTTTAATAAATTCTTCGGAGGAATTTAAATCCAGTGTTTTAAAATTGGTAAAAATTCAAAATCAACTTAACCCAAGACTATATAAGACGTTTGTGCTAAATTCCTTAATTCGAAAATCCAGGCTTGCGGCACCAAATTGTAGCCCGCGTGAGCCTTGGATGTCGTAGTTTATCAGTAGAAAAGTTTTATATCTCGTGTGTTTAAATTAATTTAATTGTGGTTCAACTTACTCCCAATATCTTTATTGACAGAGCCACTTACCAATAATCCTCACTTCGACTGACAGCAACCTTGTGGCAATTAAAATTGCTAAGACTACTGCTCAGTCGCTTAAATACCCTAAATTTCGTAATCCTTGAAATCTCATCTAGAATCTAATTTTAGCTCAATTTTTGAAATGTGTTGAGTTTCCAAAATCCACACCCAAAAATGAATCCAATTTAACATCCCACAACACACTCAAAATCACACGGTGTGCAAAATCTCTTAAATACAGTCAACTATACATGCAACATTAAATGGAAAATCACAGTACAATGGTAAATTTATTTTAATCAAAACAAAAAGTCACATCCCTTTGTAAAAATCCCACGATCGGATTTTAAAATCGACACTAAAATATTAATTTTTACATTGCCAAGTGCCCGAAAAAACTTTGCTAAATCTAAATCACACACGCTAAGCACATGCCAAAACACAAAACAACAAATTCACACTTATACACATTGCTTACACACAACTTACAAAACACCTTGCCGATATAAATTATGTCAAACAGTTTGGTAACTTCGGTTAATAATACATCTGAACTTGCTTTCGTTCAATTATGGGTCGCAAAATTACGGTTAGAAGTTATTTATAGAAGTTTGCCCAATGTTAATCCTAAAACTAAAAAGGCAACCAAAATAACAATAAATAAAATAAGGTCAGGGTGAGGATCGAACCCACGACAAAACCCGTGTACAACTGTCTAAACCAGTCGATTACCGAACTTATTAAATCGACAGAATATAAAACTATTTACATTCACACAGCATAATTACATGCAGTCACACAGCTTAATTACACAGCACAATCACACGCAAACACAAAAACTTGTTTTGACCTTTGTCAGACTGTGCTTTACAAAATTTTTAGTTTTGACTTTGCTAAAATCGTTCATTAAAATTATGTTGAACTTGGGCTGAAATCGACTTCCTCAAGCTTAGTACTCCGGGGTTTTAGATCCCTTACATGGGATCCCTTTTAGATCCCGTACAGGTTAATGGGTACATTGTTTTAAAGACACGAATTTAATAATTATTTGGCATTTTAGAAAATCAGTTTTTGTAGGGGGCGGGGGGGGCGTCAATAACATTGGGGAGGGGCGTCATTAACATTGGGGGGCGTCTGTCATTTTTTTGAAGATTAGAAACACTCAATTTGCTTATAGTTAGTCGAATCACAAGATATAACGCCGCTACAGTTAGAAAGATCATTGCATGTCCCGAGAATCATTAATACACCAAAATTTCCAGAATCTGACCATTATTGGGCAAACGCGGGGTGGGGGGATAATGGAAAAGAACCGAAAAAGGAGTGAAATTATGACGTGTGCGAGTACAATCCCGTAAAATGTCGGACCAAGAAACAAGCATCGTCACGACGTCCAATTTTAGCGATTGCTTGTTCCATTATGGGTCGGGGGATGAGGCTCGGCGTGCTTCGAAGCTCGCTTCTCCTGTAACGCTATCAGTATTCGAAGAAACTACGGGGGAAATCTTCCCAACATGACGAATCTGCTGGGTATCAGACAAACAAGAGTAATAAGCGGGATTTGAAGCGGGATAAATAAAAATGGAGTTTGAAACACTCAAATTGCACAGGCTATTGGAAACACCAAAAGTTAAGGCGACACACGTGAACTGCGATAACACGAATACTTTATAAGTAAATACATAGTTAACATTATTAAGTTGAATATGGTACGAAGCAATGCATATTTGCAAACATCAATTGGAACGTAAGGTAAATTCATGACATGTTTGTGAACAATAAATCAGTCCAGGACACATTCCTAGTCCCGCGAATTTCGCGTAATGTTTCCAACGCGACTTTCTTACGATCCAGCCGTAGGGGCGAGTCCTGTACCGAAATTCTTACCAACTACTGTTTAAGCGGCTGACCACTCATACATGAACTATAGTTATGAGATATGGAAATAAAACGACTTAGGCCAGGTAATTATATAACCCTGTAGTGGCCAACCGTCCGGGGGTCTGCTCTATGAACTCACAAGATCTTTAATCAAAATAATAGCTAAACTTAACTCTCAATCGCTAACATCGAAGTTAACGCCGTGATCAGCCGCCCGGGGGCTGCGGATTAAATAATGTCGGTAATTAGCGTAAATATAAGGATGCAAGTTGAGGTAATCAGATACTCGCGCCGTCGCCAGCCGTCCGGGGGCGAATAGTGTAAACCTCAAAAGAGGTTTATTAGAATTAGCGATACTTAAACCTTAACTAATAGAAAATAGGTAATTTAGAGCCAAAAGAACGGAGCGTTGAGTAGATTATTCGGAGACGAGTTAGCTGAAACTTTGGACAGTATCCTGGTGTAAAGAAATAAAATTACCGGTGTCAAGTATACCTCAATCAATTCTAAAGAATGGTACCTTATTCGTACTTTAATATTTTAATATAATATTTCACTTACGGCTTTGATCTCAATTTTCTAAATCTGAGTGAATCGAGCTAATTTGCGACACCTCGCTAAGCTGAATCGCAGTATTGCTAAAATATAGGCACGCGCTAAAAGAAATCGACTACATAGTACCCGCCGGTACACTACTGGCCACACCTCGAACCGCGCATCTTCAGGTAACGAATCCCGTCCCAATTTGGCTTCCGATAGCCGACATAAGAAATTCCCATTCAACCCCTACCCAGATTCAAAAGAAAATAAAATAATAATTCAAAAATCAACTTAAAATTAAAAAACCAAAAATCAGCGACTATCAACAGAGCGTGACTGCGAAAAATGCAAAAGCTGGAATGTTTTCTATTATAATTCGACTCACATCAAAATTTACAAATTTTGACGAGCACCATTATTTTTTCTTGCTGCGACTTCGTTGCTGTCATTGTGGCATAGGCTGTCGTTGAATAAAACGTTTTTTAAAAACCAATAAATATTTCCAAGCCAGTGTTGCTTAACTAAATGCGGTAAATAGTTTAACGTCTCTGGTTGAGTGATCACAGGTCGCAATGCTATAGCTACCTTAGCCTTCCGTACTGTGGTTCCCAATACCTAGGAGCCGCTTTTTGAAGGTCAGTCATAAGGCAGAAGCGCTGCCAAACGCTTACAATCTTTCGATTTCCATTTAACCAGCAAATATAACCGAATAAATGAAATGTTTTCATCTCTTTGGCCTAAAACAAATATTGTATTCGCTAAAATTGACCGCCTAGAGCCAATATCTACATATCCTCTCTTCTGGAGGTGACATAAAAACATATGTGCAAACAATGTCATCCCGGCATTGTCGAATCAAGCATTTGTCGATCCCTACCAGTACACTTTCGCATCCGGCCACGGAATGCAATTGTAGGATATTATCCCGACGTCGCAAATAATATCGAGATATGTAATCGTATTCGGATATGTTTGCGCATAACTAGTGCTGACGAAAGTTCAAACTGGCGCTAACCAGTGTATGCACAGCAGTTTTGCACTGGTTTTGTGCTAGCCACCATTTCCTCAGGAAAACCGTTGTAGCAATTCGGTGCTATTTACCTAGCTAGTTTGCAACAAAACCCGATGGCGGCTGCTCGATAACAACTGTTGTTGTAGTGGGGGATTTAGTATGCTACCAGAGGGTCCCGGGGTTTAATTCCCATATTTTTAGGTTCAAAAACCCTTTTTCATTAAATTCTCTATTGGTTGGGTACTTAAAATTC
>JASANE010024529.1:0-14015 GCA_030248225.1 Trileptium ribeirensis
ATTCGAGTGGTGAGAACAATCCCCCGAAGCAGAAGTGTGAAAATATTTGCCACACAATATTTTTGACACTCGCAATGAGCTTGTCCGCCCAGATAACCCAATATCCGACACTAAAACCAACAATAAACACACATTTAGGTGCTTTTCCTACGACTTCTCACCAAAAATTGCGAAAACGTCATTTTTTTATGCCAAGTATGAACCAGAAGTGTAAAAAATATTTGCCCAACAATACTTTTAACACTTGTAATGAGTTTATCTGCCCAGAAAACCCCATATAAGACACTAAAAGCAAAAAAACACACATTTAGGTGCATTTCCCACGCTTTTCACCAAATATGAAATTTGGCACCAACTATAAGCTTATAGACTCCAGATTGGGAAGTAGTTGAAAAACTTGTTATATATCATTGGAAAGCCCTGGTAAAGCCTACATGGAATAGGCCTATTAGTTTGCGGATACCTCGTGTACTTATTGAGAAAAGTCGCAAAAACTGGAGGGGTGCCCGAAAAATGGGCCAAAATGACGTCATTTTGCCCCATAACTTTTCTGACAGCAAAAAATTCAAAAATCGGGCTCCGTCACTACAACTAAATCGACCATTGCGGTTCGAATGAGCTATTGCATGAAAATCCGCCCAACCGTTATCGAGATCCAGGTGCGACATACACACAGACACACACACAGACAGGACCTCCTCAACCCCCCTCCAGAGCCAAAATTGAAAATTCTCGTTCCACTCGAATTCGACAAGATATATATCTTAAATATATATTTTATATATGCATATATATCTTTGTTTACATTGCTTAATATTTAAAACAAAGATATGTACAAATATA
The DNA here is from genome assembly GCA_030248225.1 of Trileptium ribeirensis. Classification (NCBI taxonomy): domain Eukaryota; kingdom Metazoa; phylum Nematoda; class Enoplea; order Enoplida; family Thoracostomopsidae; genus Trileptium; species Trileptium ribeirensis. The sequence goes on from JASANE010024529.1 coordinate 844, forward strand.
TAAAATATATCTTATTATATTAAATATATAATATATGAAATATATATGCACAGGAAATATATTTATGTATCCCATAAAAAAGCCCCAGCATTTAAAAAGCCCAGCAAGCCCAATAATAAGCATTTCAAGGCGTATAACTTAGGTTTTCGATTAAAACATTTATCCTAAGTGCGAACTTGGGCGCCTCCAAGATCAATGCATTTTTCCAATCGAAAACGTACACTTCGGCAGACTTTTGGAACCATTTCAGGCTCCAGAAGGAGAGCTCCTCCTATATAGCCTCTTTCTGGCACAATAGGGTTTGTGGTTTGGGTTTGTATGCATTCTCCTTCAATACTTCACACAGAAAAAGTCAGGAGGGTTTGGATCAGGACAACGAGCAAATCATTCGACAGGGCCTCGGCGCTCCGGTCAGAAAAGTTTTCGGCTCCGATCTGGCCAAGATGTCTAAAGAGCGGAGCCAACACAGAACCTAGGATCTGTCTGTAAAAGCCTAGCCCAGTGTATCTTGAAAAGCTGCTGCCGGGTCTTAAAAGCTGTTTTCCAAAAGAAAAACATAATTATAGGAGCTGCCAACAGCAAGAACTGCTCGGCTCTGATCTTAAAAACTCAAACATCAGCTATATAGTTTCTTTGGAGGTTTCTATATTACATTGTCCTCTCTCCACTATTACTAAATCGCATTAGGAGCCCACAGTCGAGCCCAGCCTTGTTTTTCATCGAAGCCCACACATGGTTCATTAAGAGCTGAGCCGAATCAGAACATGTCTGTCTGTGAGCACCGAGCCCAGCCAAGCCGGACATGTTACAGGACGAGCCGAGCCAAAGTCTGAAACTCCGGCTCTTTCTCGCTTTTACATATAAACCTAGTGTAACCTTTTCAACCGATCGTTACTCACTAAAAGGACAATCACAGACAACGTTCTGCATGAGCTGTACCTTTTAAAGTATATACTATCAAGAGTCGATAACGTGTTGCTGAAAAGTATGGCATTGTTCAGTTTATGCGTGCTTAGCTTATACGGATGTCGCGGTACGTTTCCCGCTACCCCTCACTGTATTTCATAGGGACTAGGCCATCTGTCCACATCTGAATTTCGTAGGGGAGAAAAATGTGCACCCTCTCCCCCGATTTCGTGGTGAAATTACGAAATCGAAGGGACAAGTATTTCACCCCAAGAAATGCTGGGAACAGATGAACTGTAGCGTCTTATGAAATACAGGCTGAAACACCGCGAATCGAACGTTGGCATATTTTTAACGCAAGGTATACTTAAGCTGAATATAGTCATACTCTTCAGCAAAGTATCATCCACTCTTGGCACTATTAATTAAACCTGCAAACAAATTCTCCGTTACAAATACTTGGTCACCAAGAGGGAATTTTGATTTGTGAAACGTAACCAGCTTTCGAATAAACAATTAAAGATGCAGCCGATGTTTGACTAAAGATCCATCGTCGCTAAAAATAAAGCTTTGTCGCAGCGGCTTTTGGCAACACTGATGTAGTACAGATTAAATACAAACATATGCCTTTTATGCAATATTAACATCGAACTCTTTTGACAATTACCTAGTGTGTTATATTCGAACATAGTGTACGAATGGCAATCAAAGAAAAAATTAACATTTCGCCTTATGTCCCCGCTGCTTGAAACTTTTGTCCCCCTGTAGTCGCGACCCTACCGTATAGACAGTCAGGGTGACACCTATACTGTAAATCAATTGCCGAGGGTGTACCAAACACCACCAGCTACTATATTTTTTCTTAACAGTGTCGTACACACCATTTCTACCAATTCGGCGCGAAGTAACTATAACGGATACCGCCTGTAGCTAATGCGGCTTATTAGTCAACTGTCCTGTGTAGTTTTTTTTCTAAATTTACGATATTTGTATCTAGCCTATGTGAACATTGCTCAAATAATTCCGAATACTGCCAATAAAACTGCCAGAAGACACGGTGTGCCTGACACTGTCGAGAAGTGGTAATACGCGTAACAAGCTACTTTGAAAAAATTTATTAAAAACATGGGGGTGGCTGAGATGTTGTCAACAGTGTGTCTGACACTGTGTGGTGTACAAAAGTTCCAAACGTTGGTGCCACTATAACGTGAACGCCGCGTAAATAGGGACAGAACAAATCTAATTAATCTATTCATGCGCATCACTAATTAGATAACGAAGCATTTGGCTAACTCGTCTAGGCCAGCATATTCAATATGAATTAAGAGTTCCTGGTCTGGGCTGGCCGCGTTTCCCCTTTTTTGACTGAGAGGGAGCAACTTAGGGCATTTTCAGAAGAGACCAACATCCATAGCTCCCCACTGTTAAGCTAGAGGAGCCGCTGCACAAATCAGTGTCATAGTGGTCTTGCCGAGTCGCTACTATAGTTGGTTCCCCACAGTCTTTCACACATCCTGAAAGGACATAGCGGCGCTATTGAATCGGCAGTTAAGGAACAGGATTTCCCGAGTGTCGTTCTTAATGCCATGTCGTCCCCGACGGGGCCCGAATATCCTTTTGTAGAATGATTCAACGCCCTCAATGCTGCCTTGCAGTGATTTTATCACCAATGGAGAGCTTTTGATATTCCAAGGTAATCCAGCAGTCTTTACGATTTTCTTGACATGGCACCTCTCTGTGACATAATTGGGGCTCCATAGGTGAAGAAGGTAATCTCACATTCCCTGCCTTCGCGGAAACCGTTATTCTTCACCCACGAGTTAATTTCATCATTAACGTAATAGTGTACTTTAAGACCATATGTCCACAATAGTGCCCCTGTTTCATTGGTGGACACAGTTGCGGTATCTATTATATACCTTTACCGTCTTTGCAAGCCACAATGTCCTGTTTTCGGAGACCAGCCCAGGTTGGAATTCGGGGCTCGACAAATACAGTGAATTTATTTTTCATTAGGTTGTCTGCTAGCAGTTTTGATGTGTTGTCGTGCCTTTTGACCCTATTGTCATGAGCTCGATCGTATTTATGTAGTATATGACCGGGAGTTTCCTTAGAGCCACAACTGGCGTCACACATCGATACCATTTGGTTGCCTCTGTTTGCTTTACTTCGCGTTGGCCATAGGTTGCCCCTGATAGTCATTGCCCCTTAAGAGAGTTTTAGTTAATCCCGCCGTTTACCCGCGCTTGGTTAAATTTCGTCACTTTGACATTTAGAGCACTGGGCAGAAATCACATTGTGTCAGTACCGACTGACGGCTATCGCAATGCTTTGTTTTATTAGACAGTCGGATTTCCCTTAATAATTTTTCGTCATTAACGCCACATTAACATTAACATTATAGGCCGTCGGTCGGCTTATTACCAACTATGCGCTTACTACTGTATAGCAAGTGAACTAAACCAGACTATCGAAACCTTTTGATATAACCGCCAATAATGAACATTTAAGGGTTTGTACTGATCCATAATCAGGTATATAATGTGCTTATTGCTAAGCTCAGTGTTCAAGCTCGTCCTCAAAGATCAAAACCAAATATAGTATAATAGTCTAGGTATAGTCCCGCCTAAGCATAGTATTAGCCACTTTCCTTTGCAGTGTACGTTGCGCAATACCTTCATATGCAACTCAAGCAAATTTTCGACCAAATGCTAAAGTAACATTTATGAAAATTGAATTGGTACCGTAACAAGAGAAGCTTTTTGGCATGAAAGCCAGCCCTTCATTGGCCGGAAGCCGGCAATTGGCGTTGGCTAGTTCACAAGCCGGTCTTTGCCCAACACCGCTATAAAACATTCCTATTGCATTTTACCTGCCTCGTTCATTTTTATAATCCAACAATATAACGAAAAGTGAATTCAATAGTTATAGTTACCCAACTGCTAAATCTACATCAATAACCGTCCGTCTCCTAACAAAAAGGGAAATTCATTTTAAATAAAAATTGTTCATTTTATAACGACTTCTTCAGTATTTTTAGAAAACGTTTTTTTTCATTCACGAAAAAATGAAAAACATAAAATCTCATGACACCGGTACAATAAATTTCTAGGTAATATCGAACGTGGGAACTATTTTCTTCGTTTTTAAAAAATAAATGGCGTGCGGTGTTATTTGGTTAACAGCAGTTTTGCAAAATTTATGCAGAATCGTGGTGGAAAAGTTGAATCACAACAATTATACTTACAATTTTACAAACAGAAAGGACATTCAAAATTAGGCCCTGTTAAAACATTAATACTACGCGAGAAATTTGACAGTACGTTTAAATAATAAAGTGTTGGGGATGATTGATTATCGATGGAATGGTAGAATTTTATATACTCCGCAGAAACTTAATAACGTCCAATCGCCTTTAAGCGGTAACTATATATAACAATACCATCGTCATCATTCTGTGGGGTACATCTTTTAGATAAACTCTAAATGATTCGGAGAAGTTAAGGCCTATAAGCACTTTCATAATTAGACTCTTCAACAAAATACCCTCATGTGCAAGAGGTAAACTAAGGTACTCGGTGTCTATGGTTCAAGTGCAAAGTGTGACAAATATAGGTTCTTTTCCATTATCTCCCCAGCCCGGGTTTGCCCAAAAATGGTCAGATTCTGGAAATTTTGGTATTTTTGTGATCCTCGAGACCTCCCCTGATAATTTAAACCAAAAATTGAATTTTTGAAATTTTAGATTTTTTCGAGTCCCGAGGGACCCCTTGGGAACCCAAAAAATTTTTTCATCAAAATTTAATTTTTACCCACCACTCGACGCGGCTTGATGAGCTGAGTGTAATGGTGCTATTTTTAGCGGGATCCGACAAAAGCATCCTATGTTGAATTTTGAAGAAAAAAATTTTGGGGTTCCCAAGGGACCCGTGGAACCCGAAAAATCTAAAATTTTAAGAATTCAATTCTTTGGTCGAAATGATAAGGGGAGGTCTCGAGGATCACAAAAATATCAAGATTTCCAGAATCTGACAGTTTTTAGGCAAATGCGGGCTGGTGGGATAATGGAACAGAACCCAAATATATACAGTAAGATATATTTAAATACGAATTACAAAATAAGGAGCAGGATTCTTCTGGAAAAGGTGTGTAATTTATCACAACGCTGGTGTCACGGCGGAATTATATGCGAAACATTTGTTGTCATGAGTTTAAAAGCGTATAAATAATGTTACCGAACATTTTAATGAACTTGTTAAGTTGTTGAACATACTTTTACAGAATTTTAATTTGAGGCTTGTAATTCGAGAACGGTATATCATCCGATTTCGTATTTTATTAGCGAACAAACATGCAGACTAGGTAGAGCAGCGCGTATGGATTGTTGTTCGCGAATTTGAATAAGTTATGCGAGTTCGATATTTAAACCAATTTAATTAGAATGATTCAACACGTCACTGTTCGCGAACAGACGACCATGTTTTTTTTGTTGTTCGCGAACATGACTGCATTATGCGGGATTTAACTTGATTTAACAGCATAATATTAAACGTAACTGTTCGCGCACAGTAGAGCGTGGTTTGTTGTTCGCGCACAGTAGAGCGTGGTTTGTTGTTCGCGGACACTACGTTGTGCGTTAGTTACCAGGTTGTAATTAATTATCACATTCCTTTTGATATACTTTATCAACATAGTTTGCCCTAATGTTCGCGACCACACTACTTGAGAGTTCTGATATTAAACGTAGGCATTTTATATCCAATTCTGTTTTTGCAAAAAGTTTGTTTTGTTAAAAATTGTATTTGCTTTCGTGATGACGAATGTAATTCTTGACGAACTAATTTGTGCAAGGGTATAGCAGAGGTTCGTGAACATATCCGCTAACATCTTTACGAGCAAGCAAATGTGTTTTGTAACGTGAAACTGACTAGGTCGATGTATTTCAAGAACGTTGACTAGTGCAAAAACATTTTCGAAGAGTTATTGAACTATTCGGCTACGTATTTAAACAGATGAGTATTTAGTTCGACTAGAAAATGGAATTTTGCAACACGAAATATGACTGAATATCTATGGTTCGCGAAAAATCGATGGAAAAACCGCAGTTTGTTTCATAACAACGGATTGCGATCCCCGATCGCTTTTTGCAAATTTGCAAAACAGGATTGTGGCTAGGCGTATTTTAAGTTAAGTGGCTGACGCATAACCATATCCTTCAAACATCACCTAATTTTATAATCTTAGCATAAGCATTGCTTGCTTCCTTCACCGCATCAGAAACTTTTGCATGATGCCAAATTTACATGAAATAGGCGCGGTGTTGAATAGAGCCATGTGATTTGTATCGAGCATATGAAAGCAGTAAACTAGGCAAAGACAGGCCAGGCACACATGCCCACAGGTGAATATGGAATGGGGGTTGGTTACTCATAAAGTCAGCCCCCCTCCAAGAAAAACCTAGGGATTTTACAACCCTTGGTGGTGATTATCCAATACCATCCCACTCCCCGCACCGGTCTGTTTACTGTGATAGATACCTGCCGGCATGTATAACAGTTTTACCACGACGGGTCATAAAAAATAGATCAACAGTTGCATGGTAGACTTAAATTACAAACTCTATTGTATTAATGCGCTTCCGGCTTCACTTGGACGGTGGGCAGTGTAACACCAGTTAGTAAGTTTACAAAATACTAAAAATGTGAAGTACTTTCACTATTAATTCGAACCAAATCATTATACACACTCAATCGATATAGCCACCATGTGGCTTTCACATAACCTTGCCTGTTGGAAAGATTGAAGTGCCGTTGCACCGTATGGTTGCAAATTCTATGTAAAACATTGCAGGTGTAAACTTTTTCAGTAATTAAGGAATTGAAAATCAACGTGATTCAATTTCGCATAAAACTGTGTTAAATGCTACTTTTGTAATAAGCTAACAAGTAAAAAGTTAACATAAAAATTAGACTTTTCCGGAGAAAAAACCGAATGTTTTCGTTCGACTTTTCCGGAAAAAACCAATATTGCCTCGTGTTTAACAAAATTTTGGCGTTTTAAACTTGCAGAAATTCCTTTCTCCGACGCCTAATCGTTTAAGTTTGTATTGTGTTCGGGAACAAATTTAATTCAAAAGTGACGTCACACACAAATCCATCCGTTAAGCTCCTGGTGTTCCCGAACAAAGCTGACTTAGTTCAAATGAGAAAGTTTCATACTCAAAATCTTGGGTAATTTTAGTAAACACAAAATGCCTAGATTTCAATCGCAGAATATGTGTTCGCGAACAGTTCGCACCGAATCTCAATTGAATAAAAACCGTTCCGTAACAATTTTTGTGCAAAACTACAATACCATACGGTTGCTGGCGTCAACTTTAATTTACTCGTATAAGTGATTCAAATATCTGAAAACCTAAAAGTTATGCTGCGTGACGAAATTCGAAGCTCCGAAAACTGAAATATACGTATCTGTGACATTATTTTGTATATATATGTTCAATTATCAAATCCGCTCGTTCAGTGGAGTTTTCAAATCAATCTTTCATATACGCTCATATTAACAACACGAAACTTTTACTGAGGACAGCGAGAGACCATAAAAAGAAACCAAAAATAAAATACCCAAGCATTCGTTTTGTTTTCTTTAACCCTTAAGCACTCGCGTGGGGATATTATACCCCACAGGCATGAATAAAGTCACCCTAGCGCAATACGTTGCTTAAAATAACGGTCTTCCATATATTCCTCGCTGAGACGATTACGAAAGGATGTAAATAAGGTCTTGTACTAATTTTACCTTGTACTCCTGTACTAATTTTTTGTCTTATTTTACCTTATATATATGCTTGGAATCGCGTTGGGTTAAAATATTCCACACGCGACCGTATACGTTACTGCAATTTCAGACCTCCAAGATATTATTTAGTCCAATACGTGTGTCAGTATTCATTAATTGCGGATATTTATAACTACTACGGCATACAGTGTTCACAATTTATTGCGTCAACAATTACTGGCATGCGACTGTGTGATATAACATACAACAGAAGCGGCGATCCTGTAGCTATTTCCAAGAAATTCTGCATAAATATCACGGTTTATCATTTTAGTCAGTATTTTAGTAGACACCGACTGAGCATATAAGCCGCGTTGTAGAAACGCTTGCATTTCACTGAATTTTGGTCCACAACCAGCAACTTTCACTGATTTTGTTGTGAATAAAATCGCATAATATTTCAGAGTTTGGCATTTTTAGTAAGAGATAGAACTAGCTTTCCGGAAAACATTTTGGTCACTGCAATAGGGGCAAGCTTCTTACGAGCGATAAAAAGCATTTCTTGTATTATCGGCAGCAATACGCGCTCTAACGACAGGATTTAATGATAATATCAGTCAGTAAACAGAGTGCTAAAACTGAGTACTGTCAGTCATCAAAAAGAAGGGAAAATTGCTATAATTTTCTAAAAGTATTAAAAAACGCTAAACTGTGTTTGTCTACTTTTTGACCGAGCCGTTTTAATTCAAAAGTAGTCTAATAAATTTGATTTTCATATTTTTGCTGCAGTTACATAAAAGCAGCCGAACTAAAATCGGTTCTTTTCTATTACCCCCAACCCGAATTTGGCCAATTTTGAAGATACATTTTTCGAATTTTTTTGAAGTCCCTTGGGAACCCAAAAATTTTTTATTCATAATATGGTCACGTTTGGTACCGCTCGACTGGACATGGTGAGAGAAATCTACTTGTGTGTAGCATATTGAAATCTACACCACCGTTAGAGTTATGAGGCTGGGGGATAATGGAAAAGAACACTAAAATCATGTGAAAGCAGAGGTAATATCTCGTTGAACTGAAATGTGACAATCTGAATTTGCCTAAACGTGTCTACTTTATAGAGATTTGATAAGTTTCTCAGCGGTAACGAACAGCTGTTGCCACAGACCACCGAAAATACCTTGCGTCCACGTTCGTTTTCCGTGATTTTTTCAAATAGGAGGCTGGATAAAATGGTGATATATATACTCTTGTATGCGCAAAAAATTAACTACGAGAAGCAAGACATCCGCCCGCCCAAGAAAATTGCCGGAACCGATACAAACCATTGACAGGTAACGCATAAAAATGTCAACAGGTCCATTTTTATAATAGTGTTGATTTGTGACGTCACAAACATGCGTCAATTTTATACCCATCCCTCGAGGTTATCTTGTCCCAAGAATCATAGATTTTAGTAGCTGTATGAGTAGATGTAATTTTTCCCTACACGGTGTGGCTGCGATTGCATGTGCAATTCCTTACTGGGAATAACAGTATGCATCTAAGTATTGCTATATGTACCGCGAAAGCCAGATCGCGATACATCATCAATAAATTAGATGGCTCTATTTTCAAATCAAGACGATGCTCGCGGAGTATTTTATGCATTGCAGAAACCGTAAAATCTATCACCAACTAACAATAAATTTTCACAATGTAGAACACTATAGAAAGCACACTCACACACAAAGCATCAAAAAATATCCGTTTAAAGAATTTCCCTTATTTAAATACGAAGATAATATAAGCAATTTGTATGTAATTATAGTCATTGTATAATGTTCGAACTATTGATGCTGCTAACGTATGCATCCATATACCCGTGGCAAAAGTAAAACTAAAATCAACTACTGTTTTTTTGTGAAATTTTAATTCTATAAATTTCTAATTATGTCTTTTTCATATCTAAGGTATTGTCCTAAGATTATAAATGTGCCAAAGCTGTACTATTCGAGGTGGAACGTTTGGCACTACGACCAGCTGATAACCAGTATACATGTACATACTTATCCGAAGTAGTGTACCCCGATAGCGCGATAATGTGATAACTACTGTGATAATTTAAAAAAAGATAAAACAAAATTACAAAAATCTTTATTTTTGAGTGGAAAAATTATACAACAATTTCGAATGTAAAACACGCACACGAGCAAATAATTAAGTTCCAGCTATATGCTGCTGCCTTGCATTATTTAGTTAAATTGTTCACAATATATGCACGTCAGGCATTATGATCACAGCATTGATTCCCTGCAGCATCTAAAATAGTAATATGTCCAAAGCACCAATTTTGAGCTAATTAGCAATGATTTGACTTGGCAATTTTGCAGGCTTTTGCGGCTGATGTAATCAAATTGCATGTGTAACTTATTATGGCAGAAGTATACTGTTGAGTCCGAGAATGTCCAGCATCTTACCACGAAATAATGAACAGAAACACGTTCATCTGGCCAAAATGTTGTTGTCCTTGTATATTCGGACACAACTTGGATTAAGGATCAACAATGAATATTTTACATGTATTGACTATAGACCGTAATTTTGATTAGTAAACCGATGAAACCGATCTTCGGTCCTAGCCTTGCCTCTCCTAGGAAAAAAATTTGCCTGGAAGGACTTTGAGCTGTCTGCCTCTACTCCAACCTGGGAGAACTGGTAGTACCTGGGGAAATTTCCCAAATTACGTGGGGAAAACGGTGCAACATAGGTCAACTTGGGAGTTCTACAATTGCATTTTCGCGTTCTTAATGCATGTACAATATTTTATCATTCTTTTGTTGCATATTTGTTAATTTACCAAATGAAAATGTGTGTTTCTGCAGGGCACGCTTCATATGCTCCCTATGAGCATGTATAATTATGTTGTAACCGTTTTCGTTAGAAAGATCATTTTTGATGTCAGATGTCACCTCCAAAATACCTGGGGGCGATGAAGGGTTGACCTGGTTGTACTGCCGAAATCATGGGAGGAGCTCGAAAATCCTGGCGCCTCCCTCTGTGGAGAGGACAGCCAGTAGTGTAGCATTTAATTAACCCAAATGCAGACATATACAAGGGCTAAAATATATATAATTATCTGTACATAAGACATACTTTTACTGCACTAAATTATACATCGAAACTAATGAAAACTAACTAAAATAAACCTGAGATATTTCATAGTGTATTAACATATGTGTTATAAAATATACTATAATTTTACTAGCAAATTAAAAATAGATGCAAAGATAAATTTCTTAAAAGTATCAGTGAATAACAAAACTAGCTAGTTCAAGATTAAATCATCAGACTTACTAATCACGGATTAGATTCGTTATCAAAACCACACCATTTTGTGACTTGAATATCCACATATGCTGTTATACTGCTAATTTTAACGCTAGACGCGACAACACAGAATTCCAGATTACAGCCATGCTGTCAAAATATATTAATCACGACTTAAATTATGAGCTTGTATATTTTGCAGAAAGTAATTGGTACCCTGAGTGTTGTACAGACTAAAATGCCGGTTTATTTCAGCAAAAATCTGCAAGCCGTACATGATGAGACCCGAGGTCCCGGGGACGGGTGGCCTTCGGCACCTGCTGCGTCACTAGAGGAATCAACAGACCTGTCATGCGGGCGGTAGCTCCCTACCCCCCATGAGCATGTATGTACGCTGCAAATTAAAGTAACACCCGCGATAACAGTCTCACGATTGGAACCTCAACTGCACATGGATACTGGTTATCAGCTGGTCGTAGTGCCAAACGTTCCACCTCGAATAGTACAGCTATGGCACATTTATAATTTTAGGACAATATCGTAGATATATAAAAGGCATAATTAGAAATTTATGAAATTAATATTGCTTAAAAACACAGTGCTTGGTTTTAATTTTACTTGTGTCACGGGTATATGGATGCATACGTTAGCAGCATCAATAGTTCGAACATTATACAATGACTTATATATACAACATATAACAAATTGCTTATATTATCTTCGTATTTAAATAAGGGAAATTCTTTAAACGGATATTTTTTGATGCTTTGTGTGTGAGTGTGCTTTCTATAGTGTTCTACATTGTGAAAATTTATTGTTAGTTGGTGATAGGTATTCAACGGTTTGCTCCAATGCCATAAACTCCTCCGCGAGCATCGTCTTGATTTGAAAATAGAGCCATCTAATTTATTGATGATGTATCGCGATATCGCTTTCGCGGTACATATAGACAATACTTACAATGCATACTGATATTCCCAGTAAGGAATTGCACATGCAATCGCAGCCACACCGTGTAGGGAAAAATTACATCTATCCATACACCTACTCACAAAATCTAATGATATTTGGGACAAGAGTGACCTCGAGGAGAATGGGGTGTGAGAAATTGACGTTAAAATGTGACGTCACAAGATGGTGGACTTTTTTTTTTTTGGACCATCAGAACCCTATTTAATGCGTTATCTGTCAAATGGTTTGTATCAGGGTTCCGGCAACCCTTCCGACGGGCGCGCCCAAATGTCTTGCTTCTCGTAGTTTGATTTTTTTGCGCATACGAGCTGTGTGTCGCCGTTGTGGGCTTCATATTTGAAAAAATCACGAAAATTGAACGTGTTCGGTGGTATGTGGCGAGATATACGTACCGCTGAGAACTTGTGCGAGTGTCTCGTGTGAGGTCGGAGCGCGCTTAGGCAAATTCAGATTGTAGCGGTGCAGTTCAACCTTAAATCTGCTCCCTTTCACGATTTTAGTGTTCTTTTCCATTATCCCCAGCCCTACTCTAACGGTGGTGTCAAGTTCAATTGTGTACACCATAATTTTTTCTCACCATGTCATAAGCGTCCGAACGTGACCTATTATGAAATAGAAAAAAAATTTTGAGCTTCAAGGACTTCAAAAAATTGGAGAATGTATCTTCAAAATTGGCCAAATTGCGGGTTGGGGTAATAAAAAACCGATTTCAGTTCGGCTTGTAACTGCAGCAAAAACTATGGAAATAAATTTCTAAACCTTGCAATTAAAAACCGGCTTTAAAGTCAAAAAGTAACAAACACAGTTTCACGTTTTTTAATACTTTTTTAAAAAATTATCAGCGATTTTCCCTTCTTTTTGATGACTGACAGTATACATTTAAGCCTATGTTCTAGCCTAAGTGTATTCGTCCGGTGTCTAACCAACATAGCTGCATAATACAAAAATGCTGCTGGCCTTCGTCTGCCCTCTGCAAGTTGGCAAATTTCAGAAAGCTGCTATACACTGAAAAGTGAAAGCTGAGCTATGCGATTTTTCACAAAAATGGGAAGTTGCTAGTTAGAGCGAAATTCAAACCCAAAGCGTTTGAACACACTTAGTGCTCCAGTGGTGTATTACTGAAATACTGACTAAAATGATAAACCGTGATATTTATGCAGAATTTCTTGAAAATAGCTACAGGATCGCCGCTTCTGTTGTATGTTATA
>JASANE010024530.1:0-41668 GCA_030248225.1 Trileptium ribeirensis
TTTTAATTGTTTTCAGCGCCTAAAGCGCTTATATATATGGCCATCGTCGAAGACCTCGCGCCGACCAGCGCGAGGTTTAGTTGTTTACGCTGCATCTTGGCATCTTTCGGCCATGTCTATGCTATGGCTCTGGCAGGCTAGTTGTTTTAACGAGAGCCCACTATGGGGCAGTGGTACCGCTGTTATATGTCGGCGTGTTATTTGGTTCGCTGCTGAGTTTCGTGTAGGGGCAGCACTGTTGTATATATATATGTGGTAGTGGCGGTTTTAAACGACTTCAGAAGAGACCAAACGCAGGGGACTGACTGCCAATGTATGGCCGTGTTGACCAGCCGACGAAGCTTATTGTTGTTTGCCGCATTATTATATTATTATATTTTTGGTCTATAGCTGCCTTATGTCTATTTGTCTGAAACGAATGTTTTGTGTAGTTTAAAAATCTTCCAAAGATTCAAAAATACTAAGTTATGATTGGTGGCCAGAAAGCTATGGGGCGAAAAAGTGGATTATAAAAGCGACTGCCCGATTCCCGATCGGGACCAGTCGGGTTTTCAGTTACTGGTTCGGCGGTTGTCGCCAGTGTTAAATTTTGCTCGCTGTAGGTGGTTTTTCTTTTCTCTGAGGTTTGGTGTTCCAGGGTTGGTTTCTCGCTGTGCCCCCATGGTAGAGAGCCTTCCCTGGTTTTCGCTTCTTTTCGATCATGCAGAGGGCCGCCCTTTGCGGACATTGGAGCGCCGGAAGGACGCTCCGCGCGCCCGTAAAGGTCGGGCCCCGCCGAAATTCATAAATTGCACCAAAATTATTCAAAATTTCATTTACTCGCAACTCGACTGGTTCCCCGCTCCTCGGACATTTCCCCGTTCACAGGTCCGAAGAGTGATCAAAATGTTACTTTAGGGCAAGTGACAGTGATCAGAGTTTTTAGTTAAGGCGATATTAGATTGGTCACACAAGAAGGGAAAATGTTATAGGACTTGGTTAAGAGCGGTTTTAAAAACAGGGTTCAGCCAAAATTTATAAGGGATAACCGGAGTCTTACTAAGGACGTGGCCGTTGGCATCGGTGGGCGACACGAGTGTCCCCGCTTGTTTACAAAAAACTGAGCTACAGCGTCGAATCCCCATTCGTTCGCTGTGTTCTTGCTGATTCTGGCTAGTATGCGAGGCAAACGACCGCGGGCCAGAGCCTGATCAAAATTATTAGATGGTTCATCAGCTGAGCATAGAGCGAGACAGGGACTGGAGTTGGCGGTGAGCTAAATTGCATCAAAATTTTGGTGGGATGTGGTTTTTCTAACCGTGCAACTACGGGGAGAATCCACGTCGGCACCTACTCCCGGAGCACTCTGGGAGCGAGTTTCGAATTAGTCGGTCGGGTCGCAGGCCACTCCAGTCGCCGTCAAAACTGTACCAAAATTTTGAACCTCCAGCCTCGTTTTCATGTAGAGTTCGGACTGCTACAAAGCAAAAAATTTTTATCGTGATTCAATTAAGTAACTAGTCGTTTGAAATCAGCATTTTTCGTCAAAATTTACTGGGCTCTACTTACTGAGTAAACGAAAGTTAGCGTGTACCTCAGGGTACCTTGCAGGGTACCCGAATCAAGATTTTCATTGTAACATGAATGATGTACATAAATTGTTGTGCACCACGATTGGGTGGCATTTATATTCGTGGAGTGTGCAAAATATAAAATTTGGTTCAAATAGTAAACCAGCTGAACCGTGGTTAATTTTCTGAAGCAGCTCGCAACACTTTGTTAATGAATCAGGTTCCCTAGAAAACTCTAAACTCCGATGGCAATCAGACAACGAGCCCAGAGTAAATTCAGCGCAGTATAGGATCGAGAGTGATCAATATTGCCCCTTTTTCAGCTTAGCTTCGCTGGCGTGATCATTGCAAAATTCTCCGCTCAAATGCTAAGGCTACTCCCTCGTTACGCCCCGCACAGCACCAGCGTACACCCGAACTGTCAAGAATTTCCCTCTGTCGCAACCCGTACCGCCAGCCATCGCGTCGAATAGCTTGTCCCCTGACACCGCCCGCACAAGCATTAGAGCTAGACCCCAATCACATCGTAATACTAGAACTTCCACTAATCTTTAGGTCCAAGCTTTGACTACAAGGGACTGGGGCCCTAGCCTCAGTGCCCTGGTGTTGTTTTAGGTATTAGGTAAAGTCTACCAGGAGTAGAACAAGGAATGTCGTGAAGGAGCCACATCCACAACGGTGGTGCTGTCGGGATCCTGACCGTACACCCACTAGTCTTTAGGATTCTACATCCAGGCACGACCAACTGGGGAATTTTACTCAGGCCACACTAGGATCAGAGAACCCCGCTTAGGGGATAAAGTGGATAATGAGGGAAAGGCGAGTCAGCCTTATTACCTGTGAGCAGGCTTAGGGGTTGACTCTCCCTCGGGGGACCTCATACCATTAGACACGTGGGCCAATATAGGGGCCAGGCCGAACACCCTGGTTAACCCGCCGGCAGCCTGCTAAGCTAAGCGGTTCCCTTAGGTCATCGCATAGATCACCGGGGAGTCGTGGAAGCCGGGGTCTCCGGGCACCACACGCTAGGTAGAATAGTGGTGCAGCTGGGATCCCTTAGGGCCAGAACTGGTCCTAGTACACTTTACAGAGATGGTTGACCAAGGTACCGGATACTAGTGATCAAATCTTGAAAATTTATACTCCATCGTATCATACGTGTGATATGCGATAACATCAGAGTACAGTCCGGTCAGTTTTCCATTGTAGTAGATGGCACTCAAGATGTAGCCGGCGAACAACAAGAAAATTTAATTGTTGGATATGTCGACTTCAACCTCAATGTCTACCAGGGTTGTCTCGGGTTGTATGTGGTATCCAACACCACTGAACAAGATATTTACGATATGATTTGTGATGCCGCCATCCGACTAAATCTTTCGACTGGCATGCTTCGGTATCAGACACATGTCGACGCTGTATGCGTCAGGGAGATACGAAGGGATGGCAGTGTTGAATTCACGTGTGGAACCACCGACATGGATGGTCGCTCCATCACCTTATTTGTCCTTTACCGTCCGCCCCATTTTTCACTTCACACTTTCTACACTGACTTTGCACAAACATTGTCTCCACTAGCGATCAACACACCCGATCTACTTGGTGATTTCAGCATCCAAGGTATGTCACAAACTCTTACGGTGCTTCAAGACTCTTTGTCTCACTACACGTTGCCTGTCGGTCACACGCTGGGTCTGATAATCCCGTTCACTGACAGTAATTTTGTCTCAAATCTGACAGTGAAAGAAGGTACAGTGTCGAATAAATCAGCTAGTAATAGCAAACCTTAACCATCGCGTTAACACCACTATAAGAACAACTTCCATTTATTTTCGGTGTTGGAGTTCCGTGGACAGTGACTCATTTCAAACATCTCATGTCTGTCATTGTGCTACACTTGAGCGACTCGATAGATGATCGCGCCAGTTACCTCTATTTTGCATTGTCGAGCATTGGCGACACGTTTGTTCCTGTCAGAACGAAACTCATTCGGGACCGTACTGAGTCCCCTCGGTTTGACAGTGAATACCATGCAGCCAAAGCTTTGCTCAGACGGCTTGAACGGTTCTACCGACGACCATCCTGTCTCGTGAACAAAGAACTGTACAATCGCCATAAGCACATGTACCATCAACTGTGTCAGAATAAATTAAATTCATTCTGAAAACACCGACTGGGCGACGTCGCAAATGCCCACAAATGAACTAAACTCCATGATGAATATGAGCAACCAGGCTGCTCCTACACCGAATCGTGCAGATTATTTCGCTACGTTTTTCGCAAGCAAGATTGAATCAATTAGATGAACGTTTCATCTGTCCACATTTAAGAAAAGCCTTGTTTCAATAGCATGCAACGCCAGATAGTAACGTGCAATTGATTCTCGACCAGTAACGGAAAGTCAGGTGCATCGCCTGATCGAAAACAGCGACAACAAATGCTCCTCACTGGATACTATGTCACCCTCGGTAATAAAACGATTTGCTAATAAGTTGGTTCCTCATTTCAACGCTGTAATAAATGATTCTATAGCAACACGCGCCATACCTTCCCGTGAAAAGCTGGACATTGTGCATCCGCGACACAAACAACAAAACCGCAATGTTGACGATATAGACAGTTTTCGGAGAGTTTCTAACATATCTCTTCTCTCCGAGCTAATAGAACGTGTAGTGCCACCACAGCCAAATAAGCGAAACTGTATCGGCTAAAATATGAAATAGCGTTCAAAATGCCTTCACGCGTCAGTAAACTACGGTGCTGGTTAGTCTCGACTTGTCGGCTGCGTTCGACACAGTTGACCACGCTCTCATTATCAAGCGGCTGTCAGACATTGGGATGTCACTTGGGTGGGGAGGGTCGTACTAATTATATCGATATCAATAAATCCAAATTGGCAGTGTCGTCTCAACGGCTCTACCACTATCCAGCGGAGTTCGTCAAGGAAGCGTGATCGATCCAGTTATTTTTAATTTGCTATTGTGCCTGTACTCGAAATATTAGTGCTGCTGGCTTCTGCGTCCACAACTACGCCGAACAATATCCAGGTATGCAGGCGTTTCGATTCCGCCGCTGCGGGCCAGTTGTAGAATCACTGCAGCGGGTTCTCGTTTCGGTACGGGAGTGTTCGTCCACAACAGTTTGAAACTCAATGAGTCTAAGACCGAATTGATCTATTTTGTCAGATGCTCAGGCCCATCGCCATCGTCGCAAATTCGTGACATCGCTATCGAACCGTCAGACACCGCCAAAATACTGGGCGTCACTCTCGACAGTCGAATGAGCTTCACAGAGAACACAACTTTCTGTCAGGTTCCTGCACATGGCAATTACATGAGATTAGTGGAATCCGGCGACGCCTCGACAACGACACAACGCAGCTTATTGTGAGGGCCTTCCTGTCTATTACACTATTCGTAATTGACTATAGCAATTAACCATATGCATCTGTGCCAAGCGGTCATTTGGTGTCTCTTAACCGTCTATTCCACAATGCGGCCACAAGGCGATGGGAGCATATTCGTCCGACGCTGCTGGAGCTGCACTGGCTACCGTTCGAACAACGTGTATGCTACTAAATACTCGTTTTGTTGCGAAATGCACTTCGCTATTAAACAGGAGCGTATAGGGCCGAGATGATTAATACTTCTTCGTTGCCTTGGCTAATGAACAAAGGCTTCGGATTGACATCGCTAGAAACAACTGCTTTTGGTTCTTCGGACCATTGGCTTGGAATATTGTGCCGCAAACACTACGTGACAGTACACTCAACATTGACTGCGTTTAGCAAACCTGTAGACTCACTTGTTTCCCCAGTTCGATAGAGTGATATTAGATTTGCTACATTTTGACTATTGTATATTCTGACAATCTCTCGCGCTTTTGCAACGCTTTTGCTAAAAAAAGCGCATTATAAATGCCACTATTATTATCATTATTGATATACAACATATGTCAAACTGCAGTGAAATAATTATAACCTCTGGTCCTTTACGGACACCGCGATGTTCATGTCACACGTGTTATTTCAACTAAGAGTGTCGAATTATTGCATCTGAAATGCGCTCCGTAATATTAATGGCTTTGCAAGCTACAAGAAATGTTGGTCACCCACCGGATTCTTGTCTGCCGGCCGACTTGCGCAAGATCTGGAAGCGGTTTGCTAGCCGACCTACGTGTTTTCCAGCTGGAATCTGACAGTGCAGCGGATCACCACTCTATGATTAATTTTGCATAATTTTTTAGCGATATTTTCGTGAAAATCTAAATTTTTGGCTTTGCTTATGGTTGAAATTTTATTGTTCATTTTTTAATTTGTCAAATAACATTAATTAAAACGCGAAACCCATTATATTCATGACTTCTCGTAGGAGCGGAATGGGGATTATCTCCTGGAATCTTGGACACCTCCCTCACGACATCTCTGATAACCACTGAAGGTAGCCTGATGTCCATGGGAATCCTAATCCTTTCATTCTTTTGCCACCGGACCGCGGGATATGTTACCAAAACTACGCAAAAATGGGAAGAAAATACGCAAATATTTTGCGAAATTGGTAAAAATTGGAGGAAAATTTCATAAATAAAAATTGGGGAAAATTGCCAAAAATCGAGCTGAAATTTTAACCAATTAGAGTCCCAAAAATCCAAAAATTTATCCCTCTCTGATAACCTCCCCCACCGACCGGTTTATCTCCCTGGAGATGACCTCTTCGTCTTCCCACTGAACCCCCTCCCGAATCACCAGCTATTCCCGCGAGTCTTCAGAGCTCCTCCATGTATACAGTATATTCAATATGTATCTTTCACTTCATAGTTACGTGTAAAACAACATGGTTCTTTTATCCAGTAGTCCCTATTACAGTGTAACAAATGCTTAACCTATGCCAAGCAGCCCCGGAAAGCAGCCACGTTTTAGAACGAAGCCTACAGCGGTAATAGTCGCTAGACAGCCTATAATTCTGGCACTGTGCTGACAACCAGGAGTAGTCTTAAAGCGCTTGACTGTACGGATATGTACGCTGTTTTAAGGTCTACTATGGTTTATTTTTAATTTGCGACTATGTTATAACTTAGGTATGGGTACAAGAACAAAATTTCTTATGACAACATGGTATGTACAACATTTGCACATTTCAAGCCAGCACACAAGTGTACTTCTTTGTAAGTATATTAAATTTGTAAAGTACAGCGCTTTCGCTATGAAAACAATTATAGGGTCATAACTTTAGGCGCATAATCGATTTCTATCAGTGCTCAAAGGATTTATGTTTATGTCTGAGTGTGAATATATTAATTTACCGATTATTATATATTATAGACACATTATTATATCGTACAACACACTATGCATCACCTAATACGTCTATTAAATTCCGTAAATTGCTGTTTGTCAAATTTTTCACGTTAAACGGATCTGCGGAAATTTGAAAATGTCAAACGATGACTTTAAACAGTCATGGAAGCGGTAAAAAATCGTCAACATACACAGCTGGGATTGTGCCTGAAAATGTCGAAGACATCAGTAAAGAACTTTTGCCATTGCCTGACCTTCCGTTGTCAAAACGGCTGTTGCACTGGGGCCCGATAGCGACAATTACTATTATTGCAATAGTTTCGGTTGCAGGAATAGTATGTTTACTACAGTTGTGGCCTCCGTTTTCGTCAGGTTAGTTTCAGTATTGTACACTACTTCACAACTAACCACTCAGCGCTCGTTGTTTGCTGGCTTGCAACCTTTTGAAATTTTATAGTTTGTCTTCTGTTTGATTGCTGCTCGCTCGTTTGCGACTGCTCATATTATAATTATATTATAACGCTGCCCACTCGAAGAGTTCTTGTTCGACGTTCTGCTCGGTACGCGTTCGAAAGACGATATGCATTTCTGGTCAGTGTTGTAGCTCCTACAATATAATACAAGAAAAGCTGAGCTTACTGAACAATTAGCACCATCATTTACGTATCTGAAATAACGTACTATCTTGTGAATATTTGGGCAAATTTGGAAGAGTTATAGCAACATGAGTAGTTCGAAATTAGCTATTTGGACAGTTTATACAGACGTGTACTATTCTTTTGTGTCAGAGGATCGATAATATTTTCTGGAAACGACGTCGTAAAAATTTATTTTTTAGTACGTAGTGAAACCTTGTGGAGATTGTGTGTTGCAAGGGTGGAATCTTTTAATTCCGTCTGTGTGTGTGTGATCGGCCATAACGCGAGAACGCCTGAACCGATTTGCATGACCTTGAACTCATTCGAACCGGGATAGTCGATACATGTCCGAGCGTTTTTGATTTCGGGTCTGGTTACGGGGTTAGGGGTAAAAATGTTTGGCCCCGTTGTACCCCATTTAAGTACCCTTCACTGAAGCAAGATTATTTTTAGCTTAACTTTCTAATGTTTTCTCTGGATGGTTTTATTTGATATTAAAATGATAAATGCCGATGCCGCGTTTTTTGTTTTTCGATTAATGCTTCGGTTCTAGAGTTATGGGGTTTGAGGTATGGTGCCCCAATTAATTGTTCCCCGACCCAAAATTCAAAAATTTGTTCTGACGTCCTGGGAGGCTGAAACTCATTGCCGGTATTGGTTTTGCTCTGTGACCCGTGGTTCCATGGGTTAGGGTATATCGCTCCCCCAAGTTCGGGGTCAGAGGTCAAAATTAGGTTTTCACCCCATTTTAGTATCTTTCACGGAAGCAAGCTTATTTTTATCCTAACTTTCACATTTTTTCTCTGGTTTGTTTTATTTCATAGTAAAATGATAAACGCCGATGCCTCTTTTTGTTTTCGATTAATGCTCTGGTTCTAGAGTTATGGGGTTTGAGGCATGGTGCCCCAATGGTTCCCCGACCCAAAATTCGAAAATTTGTTCTGACGTTCTGGGCGGCTGAAAAGTTTCATTTGGGGGTTTTCGGGCATGGGAAACTCATTGCTGATGTTGGCTTTGCTCTGTGACCCGTGATTCCATGGGCACGGGGGTATGGCGCTCCCAAGGTTCGGGGTCAGAGGTCTAAATGAGTGTTTTTCACCACATTTTAGTACCTTTCACGGAAGCAAGCTCATTTTTATCTTAACTTTCGAATTTATTTCTCTGCTTGGTTTTATTTCATAGTAAAATGATCAATGCCGATGCCTTTTTTTCGATAAGGTTCCGGTTTCAGAGTTATGCGGTTTGAGGTATGGTGCCCCAATAGTTCTCCGACTCAAAATTCGAAAATTGTTCTGACGTCCTGGGCGACTGAAAAGGTTCACTTATGGGTTTTCGGGCATGGCATATTCATTGCCGGTGTTGGTTTTGCTCTGTGACCGATGGTTCTATGGGTGCGGGGGTGTGGCGCCGCCATTGTTCATCGACCTAAAATTCCTAATTTTAACTGTTACGTCCAGGAGGCTGATAGCTTGCACTTGGGGGTTTCGGGGCATGGGAAACTTATTGTCGCAAAAGGCGTAGATGTACCCATGCTTCACTACGTTCTGCAATATCGATAGAGTTACTAGTTTTTTATAGTACCTGCCAGAAATCACCGCTGCTGCCGCAATTCTCGCTTGCTCTAAATTTTCAGCGCTTACACTGCATATTTATCGTATTTTTCGGTATTGTCCGTTTGTAGCAATTTGTCTTAAGATATTCTTGATTTTTTGATTAGCTGAGCAAGAATAATCATTTTTAAATGGCAACTGTTGACTTTCATTGTCTTAACAGTAAATACATATTTTCGTTCACAACCATGCCTACATACTTGATAATGTTGCTGTGGTTTTACGTGTTAAACGAGCGGCAGGAGCATTATTGAAGTTTTTTTGCGCTGAATACGAATATTATTTTCGACGCTGAATTAAAATTTCTGCCCATCCACGTGCTCTGCTGTTTTTGGGGATATAAAAAAATTGGAACCCTGGGGCCCTTCTGGTGCAAACTAGAGATGAGAACGAGCCGAAATTTTTCTGCCCGGCCCTGTCCATTGTAAATGGAGGCCGTCGGAAATCGAACTCAGCCCGGCCCGAAGCGACTAAATTTTGGCGCAACCGGACTCGGCACGTCTGTAATCGGGTGTAGGCCCTTTTGATATAAAGGATACAATGGGTGTAAGAATGAAAAAAACGCATATGAAATGAGCACGACAAAAAACTGTTGAAACGAACTCAATGTTATCGAACTGTGTACTAAGGATTCGACCTTTGACTGAGGTGAGAACGAAGCGAAATTTTTCTTTCCCACCCGGCCCGTTGGAAAATAACCGGGTCGGCCAGGCCGACTCGTTTGTAATCAGATATCGGCCCGATCGACCCGGTGCGGGGGTCGGAATGCGCCTGGCCGGATCTGGTCGCGGGCCGAAATTATCACCTTTCGTGCGAACTCATGGCTAACTCACTACGGGGGCAACTTTTTGTTTTGGATTTTTAATGAAACATGAACACGTTCCTGTGAGTGTATTAATGCGCATATAATAATTGCCGGGGTACAGTCATAGACAACATTACCTGCACACGAACAAGCACTCTAATAATTCATTTAAACGCGCATGCATGCAAAAAGTGTTTAAACACATTTTTCGCGTGCGTTTTTGTGCAATTAATTTTGTCTGTGATTGTATATTATAGAGGTTATAATGCTATTTTAAGATTGGTAATGCCTCAATTTGCTTATAATCTGGAGCACGTCCCGGGTTTATAAGTTAGGTATATTTAAGGTTCGTTTTTTTAATTTATCGCACCAGCTAAAAAGGTTGTAAAAGTAACAACGTCGTGGCACAGTCAGTTTGAGGGTGAAAATTATATTTGTGGAAATTCAGTTTGTTAGCGTATCAGGTTTGGGGCCCAGATACACTACAGCTGGGCTCTCGATTCACTGAGAATTTTGCCAGGGGCATGGATCGTGAGGTGTTCAATTTTGTAAAGATGCATTTTGCTAAGAATAAAACGGTTAAAAATCTTGTCAGAAACACTGTTAGAACGGAGGATTTTTAAGCAAATTTTGACAAAATTAACTAAATTTTTGGCATAAAAACGGAATTATAGTAGAAATTTTGATCAAATTATATGTCATTTGGGGTGTTTTTACACAGTGGAAACGAAAAAATTTTGCCAAGGTGCGATGAACCGGGGAGTCTAAAATTTTGCCACGGGGCTCTAACAGTAGAGGCACTTAAAAATGGCAGGGCGCCCACTCACCTCGTGCTTGGACTCAGTATATTTGGATTTACGTGCTTGTTTAACTTAAGAAGACGGTCCCAGGAAAACCATTATTCACATTATGGAAGTTATACGCCATAACACCTCTGTAGAGGCACTGGAGATGCTATAATCGCATTTACTGATACCTACATGTTTAGAATTCAAAGCACTGGCCTCAGAGAACAAATTATCTGGCTTGCCTACAGCCTTCACTAAACTAGGGGGCTATGTCTATTCTCGGAGGAAATGTCAAAGTGGTAAGAGCAAACATAAATTTTGAGACAGTAAAATTTTCGGATTTAGTTGAACATGGGAGTTTTGGGCCAGTGCGGGGGAATTGAACTTGGAGGTTAGGAAAGTTGGGGTCCGGCCCCGCTGTGAACAGGGCAAGATACATGCTACAGCACTGGCTTCAATTGAATGTCTTGTTTACAACGAACGACCATCAGACAGAAATCCAACAAAATTTTTTCATTTCCGAACAAGTCATGCATGCAACATGCTTTCGAACATAATTTCAAGGAGCGCGCTAAAAATTTTGGTCAGCACTGTAGCATAATTTCAACACCTTCAGAACAAAATTCCAATGGTGCGAACGAACAAACGTCAGAAGAACAGCACACATTCTTGGCGAGTACTGCAGATTAACCAACAATCTATCACAAAAAATGTGGAACAATTTTGCACATTATTTATAAGGTAAACTATAATATAAGAATATAATGGAGTGTCATATTCTTCTTCAAATTTTAACATGGATATATTTAAAGAACTCGCTGCCCCGGCTTCGAAAATAAAAGTTTTGCCGTATGAATTAGCTGATATATGTATATTCACGTTTCAGTGACGCACAACATATTTTGACGCAAGGCCCTCTAGTGACTGAATTAAGTTATTGTTTCAGCCGGCGCGACAATGAATATGCTTTGTTTTATTGTAACAATGTATTCGGTGACATCCAATTTTTTGGCAGCTGCAGATATTGGACCTGGATATGTGCCTAGTGGTTGGAAACCGGTAAATTATTTAATGGTCTTGATTTTCACTTACACCCCATCGACAAAACAGTCTGGGCTTCTCGGAAAAAATCATTGAAACCGTGGTTGATGGTTGCGAAGAAAATATTACACGTCACAATTGACCGGAGCCTAACGAGTGACAGAGCAGCTAGTGAACAAAAACAAATTCAAAAATAAGGTTTTAACTCCCCTGAACAAGGAGCGAGCTAGCAACGAGCAAACAACGAGCGAGCAGCGATCAATTGTCGCTAGTGCTGACATATATGTATGTATTTCGATGTATCCCTTTGATTTTTTGAATATAGATTTGGCACATATTGCATAGGTTGTGGCTGTAATCGGTTAATGTTATTTTACACGAACCTGTTCTGTCCTGCCCATAGCCCTTCGAAAAGTGGGGGGGCTTAGAGGCCCCAATGTTCCGTCTCGGGGGAAATTTCATAGTGGTGGGGGCAAATTTTGTTTAAAAATACTAAATATTTCCATATTGTCATATAGTTTTACTGCTTGTCTTGCACTTTCAAGCTATAAAAGGACGTTTTAGCATCAGAAATAGTGGTAATTAATGTTTAAAACAACATTTTGGATACAAAAAATATAAATTTTCAGACATAAAAATTTTTGGATTTAGTTCAACGGTTTCAGCCGAGTGGTAGGGGAGGACAGACATGGGGAAAATCTCACGAACAGGGGGATTTGGTAAGTGGGGGTATCCCATCCTTCTCATATTGGACAGGCAAGTTATTTTAGGCGTGGTTCTGCGTTAGTGTATCTAACCTGCCGGGGGACTCATAGAGTTTATGTTGTCAACATTATGTATCGGATTTTCTCGTTTTTGTCGTAGGCTACAATGATTCAACATTCTTAATCAATGTGGACAAATATTTACAAACACACGTCTAGATTAACTACGTATCGGATTTTTTTATTTGTGTTGGATTAACTACATACGTTTCGGATATGTGACAAATTTTGTAGCCTGGGCCTAGCTTTAACAGTTTTTTATTAAGTCTAATTTTTTCAGCTGAATTTTTCGGGTTTTTGTATTTTTGAATCCGAATATCAGCAGCTTGTTTGTATTATTCATAATCTTCTTAAATAATTCAGCTACTAAATTCCATAAAACAAGCAAGCACAGTGAATCCATGTAAAATGAAGCAATTTATTCATGTATTTGTTAAAATTAGAGTTAGCGTTTGAAAGTAACTTTAGGATTACTTGTTATTGTGGTCAAAACAATTTCGTGTTGTTATATCGTTCATTAAAGTATCGGAAACAAGTTGGACAACGTAAAGATCTGTTGCGCGATAATTTTTAAGACTTCTCACTAAAACAAGTAACTCGCAAGCGAGGGTAAAACGCAGCGAGTATGGTCTCATTTTTAAGATATTTTGTTTAATCACCCGTAACAGGCTGTGTTTGATGAATATGTTATCCTAAAATCTTTTGAACCCTGAACCCATTCAAACCCTAAAACCTCGTTGACCCTAATCCCACCGAAAGCAGCTGACAATGCATCGCGTACATACATGTGCTGGCCCCTAGATAACCGAACTACCGTATTAAGCCTACCGGAAAACCTATATAGCCAATTCTTGGTGACCTGTAAGCGATGTAAAACCAAACAACTGAAGACAAAAACTATATTCTGGAAATATGTTTCATTATCCCTAATCCTATTGAAAATCTATTAAAAGGCATGAAATATAAAAGCTGGACTCTAGGTTATCAAATCATTGTATTCAGCATATACATAGAAAAACCTCTATATAGACTTTTTTGATTACATGTACCAAACTACTGAAGGCCGACTATTTTCTGGAAATCTGGTTCATTGACCCTAAACCCAATGACAACGTCTGAAAAGACTTGAGATACTCTTGCTGGACTCTAGATAATCAAACGGTCTTATTCAGTCTACATAAAATTTAGATAGACTTCTTGATGCCCTGCACGCAATTCATATTAATCACACAAATGACAACGCATTATTTTTTGGAAATCGGGTTCGTCGACCAAAAACCGTTGAAACCCCAAAAAGGTATAATATAAACAACTTAGACTAGATACCGAAACCATCGTATCCAACATAACTTAATATGCACTCGTTTTTAGGTAAAAAGAAGTAATAATACGGCGAAATTTGAAAAATCGCTATTTCTGCAACAAAGGTTGATGCTCGTGTCCACAGCTGCCCAGGGAGTGCTTCCCAAAACAGATCGTAGTCAGTAATGTTGTAGATCTCGTTAAGCTGATTCTTTTTAATCTGAGAGCTCACGGTTGTAGTATCACAGATCATAGTTACAAGCGCATACACAACAGAATCATTAAAATATTACTTACCGACGGGCTTGTCCGTCGTTGTATCTAGACTGTTAACTACTAGAGATTTGTCATGGCTAATGTTTTGAATACTGAGCGTGTCATTGCCCTGTTATACAATTCGTTTTTCCCCAGAAGATTTGGCGATACACCCAAAATAAACAAAGCTGGCAGGAAATGTTTGTTCTGTGGCAAAAATATTTTCGTTACCTATATAACCAGACGCTGTAGCAACCCACTTCACGGAACTACGTGCAAGGAGTTTTCATTCTGCCTGGGGCCATTTTTAAGCGTATGTCGACCCAAACCTAAAATGTATATGCTGGCTTCTCTGGTAGAAAGTACAAACTATACCCGGAGCATAAGCTTGGGGTTTCTTGTTTGAAACAGTTAGAATGAGGATTCATTTGATATGCTTGTTTGGCTAAGTGATTTCATAGCACACAAAGCATGTAGCTAAAACTATATAGTTTTGGATTAACAGCAACAAACTTTTTAAGGCAAACAAAGACGACGAAAAAAAACTACAGTTTTGCAAATTTTGCCGATGCTACAAACCCCCTCGATCGCATCATTGCCGAAAATGTGGTCGGTAAGGAATATATATTTTGTGAATTTGTGTGGTTGTTTGCAATGGATCACAGAACGTTAATTATTACAGGTATAAGTGTAGCAACGTGAAGGACTTCGCAGAAATGCCTTTCAACTTTTAGTGAGCGAGCCGCGAGCAAGTGACAAGCAGTAATGATAATATACGCTGAATCGCATAGATGTGTTCGTGGTCTATGAATTTATGAAACCGTGCGATCATCGCGTTTCTAGCGAACGCATTTGGTAATCTGGGATGCCAGATCGTAATACAGCGCCAACATGTTCCCGTATCACAAATATTGTACGCCCACAATTCACGTATTTTCATTTGTACACTTTTTCAATGATAAATATTAGTGTCCTGGCTTCTGCATTTGCTGAAAATTTTGCCAGGGGGGCATGAATCGCCCCCTGGTTACTAACTTAATGGTGCCGGATTTTACCAGGGGGTGCGAACTGCTCTATCCTGGCTCCAACTGGCGGGCGAAATAAGATGTCCAAATCTAATAATATTCAAAATTTAATATTTTTCACAGAAAAAAGTTGAAACTGTTAATTAATAGCCTCAGAAAGGGTGCGAAAACGTCTTTATTGAGCTTAAAACCAGCTTTTCAACCATTTTTTTAACTTCAGAAGGGACTCTTGTAAAGAAATTTCTAAATTTTTTATGCTAACTGTGGGTGTTTTTACCGGGGTAAGCCAAAAATTTTATCATGGGAAGCCAGAAATTTTGCCAGGAGAGCTAAAATCTCGATACTGTGAACTTATGTTACAATAACATCATTCATGTTATGTATGTGCATCTATGTAAAGTTTACTTGCGCATTAAATAAGTTACTGTTTATTGTGGTTTATTTATGGTTCTCAGGTACCATGCTAACTTTTTGTAAGGGTAAACCAAGTTGTAATTGAAATGATGCGAACTGAGTTTGCGTCTAGAATCTTTGCTAGCTACTAAAATTGTAAAAATTTATTTTACTCATAATATGATGTATACATCTTCACAAAAACTATTATTTGATCACAAATTCAGTCTATTTCCTTATGTTGAACCGTTGAACCCGCCTACCACTCTTCCGGGTCAAAATGGCACCAAAAGAATCCTAGGGAATACATGCTCATACGGGGGACAATGGGATTATCCCCTGAGGCTTGGACCCCCTTCCCCACATCTCCAACCCTCTGATACAGGTTGTTCCTTCTGAGGCTCGGCACGTACCCCTACTCGCCGAAGGAGCGCAGATATTTTGCCAAAAAATGGGCGAAATTCGACGAAAATTCGCAAAAGATAGAAGACAATTGGTGCCGAAAATTTGAAAATGTGAGTTCCAAAAGATTTCAAAATTTTATCCCCCCTGACAACCATCTACGTCGATATCCTGAATTCCCCTGGGGACGATCTCCCCGCCGTTATAGCCGCTACCCCCGTGGGATTTCGTACCTCGCCCAAGAATGGTCAAGGGTTACATTTTTTAATTTTGGCCATCCATCTTTCGCGGCCATACGTACTCGCCAGAAATGACTGTCACATTTTGAGAGAGCGAGCCTCAAGCGAATCTCCAGCGAGTGGGTCACACGAAATTTCGAAACTATTTAAATTAATAGTAAATTCTGCATTTTTATATTAATAATAAATAATACTGCATCTGGCTCTTTTTAGAAAAAATTTATTTCGACCGCGTCGCGAGCTAGCCTCAAAAGAGTCGCGAGCGAGTTATAGTTTTTGGCAGATACTGTATTATCTTGACATAGAGGCCTCGATGCGAAAAACGAAATCCTCTCATCCAACAACATTACTGTTGTGCATTTTTTGTCAGACCTGCTGTTTTTGACTTAGAGCCAGATTAAAAAATACACATAAAAGTATTTTCTCAATTTCTACAACGCAAGTTTTTTGATTGTGGTGAAATACGAGATTATAGGGTTATTTTACCTCATAAACAAGTTGGTTTCATTAGTGTAACACTGCGCGAAGATGCCGGAGAAAAATTTGGTAAATTGTGGGACCAAAAATGTTAAATTTCTTCGCTTTGCCAATATAGATGCATTTAAGTCAATCGAACGTGCCTATATGTTTTCGAGTTGCTAAATACGACAAAAGCAACTGTATATGCGTCGCATGCATCAAATAAGGCAAGCATCACGAGCTGTATCTACGTGAAAATGACTCTTCAAATTATAATTTTTCTTAAAATTTGTGATTTGTAAATTTCAAACGTTTTTGTCTTTTTGGTCAATGGAAGAAGAAATAAAGAGTGTTCTTCAGTTTTGGTGTATGACAAGAATGATCATAGCGTTGTAAATGTTGTTGCCAGTGTATAATTTTATTACTATCATGCGACTTTAAACGTGTTTAATGACCTGAATTTGGAACGACAAAATGGTTAGTAAGCACAGAGTAGTCACACTTGTTTCTCTTCCCCTCGCTTTGTGAGTTACTAGTAATCATGAATATATGTATTAACGCAATAAATTATACATAAGTATACATAAATTGATTGCAACATCTGTGAATAGATAGCTTATAAAGTTGGTTATAAGATCTTGTATTTCGGACCTTATCACCTTTAGCTAAAACAGCATAGAGCGGGGTGTGGGGGGCATCCCCGGTATTGACTTAGGTACATGCTGTATGTTGCTCATATAAAGAACTTTGCTTACGCTAAGCTAAACTAAGCGATTAGTATATCGCGAACGGTATAGCATGCATTTGACTTCCGCCCTACGAGTTATATTGGCCGCATTATGTGTACTGCAGATGTTGCATGCGCATGGATCATCATTGTCCGTGGATCAATAACTGTGCCGGTCATCGGAACTATGGTTATTTCCTCAGATTTTTGCTATTCTCTGTCGTCGGTTGTGCTCATTCGGCATCGATTGTTGGACCGACGACAATTAGCGCTGTGCTTACGGTACGCGAATTATTGTAATTGGCGGAAGAGAGTGGGGCCGAGTTTGGCCACTCAAAACTTTGAGGTTCTAACGAAATAAATGTTTGGCTGATTCTGGTTTTAATAGAGTAGTTAAAGTTTTCAAAAACTTTTTCCTTTTATTATTATTAGACGCCCTTAATTGTTGGGTCTTCGGAATACTTTAATACGGAGTATAAATTTATTTGGATTTGTTGAATGAAACATGTTTCGTATATATCTGTATACTATTTCTATGATGCAACCAAAGATCAATATTAAGGAGTTATCTTTATGAACAAGCAAAGTTATTGCTAGAATTTTAGTCTATTCGTTTTTCTTCCTGATATACTTGCTCATAGGAATCAAATAGCGTTAATAATTATCGGTGTTTCAAGCTTTCGACTGCAATATTTATGTATATGCGAGACTCTTCGGATTACGAATGCAGTGTTTCACAACTATATTGAAGCGTTGTATATTAGTTGTATATGTAGCATAAAAAATATTTCCCCTTGTACCCAAGCAACTTATGATAACGAAAACTAAAGTGCATAGATTAACTGAAACTATTAAAATTTTTGAAAAGAAGACTGTAAACAATTTAACTGATTTTCCAAAACAGAGGTAGAGTAACTGCCTGAAACGACCGCCGTTCGTTCGATACTTGTTCGGTATTCGCTTGAAAACTATATTTATCATTGGAATCGTGTTCGAAGATCTTGATGTACGCGTTCGAATGTCTTCGACATTTTGTTCTATCAATGTCGATAATGCCTGTTAGTTTGGTTGTCTGTCTAAGGCCTGGAAATTGATTATCCTTTTCAGTGTAGTATAGCTCAATCCCTCGCTATTTAGTTAGCACATCCGCATGCTGAGGTATCATGGAAAACCGAACCCGAGTCACCAACCTGGATTGGAAATGCACAAACTTTGTATTGACATATTTTACCCTAGTTACGATGCCACATAAATGCAGTTTGCCATAAAATACTTTGCTCCAGGCGTAGGATAATGCTGCTATTGCAACACGATAGATAATTCTTACCACAGTGTAATGGGCGACATTATTGAACCCTAAGAAGAGACATTCGGAGTAGAAATCAGAGGACAATCAACAGTCTTGAACAAAATCCAAGTGTCCTTCCTGAGCGAATATGTGTGCGTATGTGATTCAATATAAATTGATCGAGTGTTCTTTACCGTGATGAATATGGCATTGTTCATATATGGTGTCATTTAATAACCAAGTTATAATTGTATGACCTACTGTTACCTATTGCATGATCTGGTATCGTTTGCAGATAATTTCATGATCATTATTGATACGTGTACAAGTCATGAGAAACTTGTATGTCCTATTTATTCTTTAAAATGATAATTCGATAAATAATTAACATGCTTATGGTCTGTCAGGTATCGTAGGATACCCCGTTGTAACTTACCGGTCCAAAACCCGCCGTCCTTGTTTGTTGCATCGTTTTTTGAGGCAGAATTGTAATAATTATTGTAATATTGCAAAGGAATTTGATTCAGTGTATATGTATACGGCCGGCCGGGTTTGGTGAGGTACCTTGGGATACCTTATTATTCACGACCCGCGATTTGTACCTGTATTATGCGATTTTGTAAATCGTACATAGGGTGTAATAACATGACATGACGGTAGGCGATAAAAAAGGGTGGATTTAGGCTGTCACTCAGAAAAGTTCGGAATTTAAGCATCTCGTCCCAACCGCCCCTACCAGTGAAATGATGCGATGAATTGTGGGTGTTCTCCGTGCAGCGAACATAAAATTTCACAAAACCAAAAATTGTAAGCTTAAAACACAAAATATTTATTTTCCCAGTGGACAACGAAAATTTTTGTAAACAAAACAGTTTTGAAAATTTCATTTCCGATTCCGCGGAATTGAGGGTCATCGCTGTTTTAACCTATAACTCCGGAACGGTTTAGAATTTGCATGAGAATGTGCCAGAATTTTCTGGTACAAAACTTTCCAGCCTTCAATGAGACCGGTCCCGTACAAGTCCGTTCAAAATTCACTGACTTATTTACGAGATAACTGAATCTCGTCTCGAAATTTTGGTATTGGGATGAGTTAATTTATTGTTTTATTATTTGCTTAATATTAATTGGTATAAAAAATTATAATAGGATTCCCAGGACTTTTTAGGGTTTAATTTGAGCCTGTTATAAACCCACTGTGCCCACCTTGGGTATAGTACCCCTAGGGAAATTACGGAAATTTTTCCGATAGACATGTCTTTTATTTTTGTATTCCCCACGTTGAGCCCGATCCAGAAGTGTAACTCATTGGCTCTTAGAATGTAATCCCAGCTCTCTGGAGGCTCCTGAAACCATCCGTTTTTTACCGAAAGCCTGGACGGGCTCGCCTGAGAGCCTCGTTTTTCTTCTTCATCTTACCGCCGTGGTGTTGGGTATCAAAGTGATCGGCTTGCGGAGCCGAGTCTGAATCCGAATTAGCGTAATTAGCGCTTTGTTGAGGGTTTAGAAAATGTTTGTCAATGTTTGATTTTCACTTTTGTTTGTTTTCGGAGACAGGTTCCATGTTTACCCGGTACTGTGACATCCACCTTATGTGCGTATGTATATATGTCTGTAATTATAAATATCCATTTTAACATAAGTCAATATTAAATATTGGTTAACATATTTATTAAGAATAATCCAAAGAAATGCTATGAATTTTCATTTGGTTTGGGACCGCCACCTGTTTTTTGTAGCACTCTCAAATTTGAATCAAACTGGATAAATTAACAAAAGACCGAAATCCCGGTGTTAATTGTAGGGAACGACCGAATACTAATTTCACCGAATACCGAATATTCGGCCCCTACTATTCGGCCGAATACCGAATATTCGGCCCCTACTATTCGGCCGAATACCGAATAGTTGTTCGCAACACCTATGTATGATGAGAAATCTATAACTCTATAAATCCACCACTGTATGTACGTACACCATGCAACAGGTCGTTTTATGTTGTGTTGCTGAGTCAGCGATAGATTTTGTTTGATGAATTTTTTGCTTTGTGCTCTCGTTTGTTAGGTTGAAGTTACAATTTTGTTTTTTATTGATTTTTTATAACTTCATTATATGGACAATGGCGATAATTGGTGCGCGAAGTCATATCGTTAAAAAAGAACGGCTCAGTGCGTGGTGTTCGGGGGCGGTAGACTTAGGGTTAGGCTTATGCAGGTATGTAGAACGGCATAGCATGATGTCTCGCTTCTGCATTCACGATGTGTCAAAGAAAACGAACAAATCCTGCTGCATTTAGACCCCAAAGTATTAATTTCGCAACTATTATGGCAGCGAGATAGTGCACGGCTGATGAAGAACATAACTGTGGTGATCAGAACATTCGATCCGGTTGCGAACTGAATTGATGAGTCTTAAACGTATCTTGTCTTACCAAAGTTGCAACACGTTGAACGTATTTAGCGGTTTGCAGCATCATTATCAGGACTCTGGCCGTAAAATTAGGATATCTGGCGGGCAGATTTTGACTCTATTTTTCAACTACCAGTCAACTATTCAGTATTCGGCCGAATACCGACTACCGAATATTCGGTCGTTCCCTAGTTAATTGAATGGCCTCTGATTGGTAGGAGACCGGAATCAAAGAAATCTATAGTCTGAGTTAGTTGGCCCGACTGAAATTAGTGAGTCAGTTTGATTTCGGTCGCGCGAATTTCGGACGATTTTATTCTCCGGCTCCGACGCTATATTTACATGGCTAACCTATGTCGTTTTGTGTTGTAATTATTTTGGCTCGCGTGGTTTGGCTCATAGAACATGGTTAGACGGTGGAGGATCAGGACTGGTAAGTAAATGCAGGTGTTTAACTAGGAAGGTGAAGAAGTCACAGACAAGTCCTTATCAGAAATAGAAATTGTTCCAGGGTCCTATTTCGGTAGCCATTGCTTCTCCTATGTTTGCCCGTACCGTCCTGTCCTGTCCTCCGTGGGAGTCTGACTCTGAGTGAACAGTTGAAGACTTCATCCTTGCCGAAGTTTCCCCTCGGTCAGAGTTATGGGCATAAAATAAACGCGGCACTCGCTGAGACTAATTTTACATGATTCCCTGAGTCCAGTTAGGAGTTGCAATTGATCTTACGCTGACCTTATTTAAACAATACGTTTCTAGGAACGTATATAAAATTAGCATCAACCGAACATTTTCCATTATTGTGGTTTTTAGAATTTTATTAGTTTTTGCTCATGATTTCCGCATACACTTTTACCGAATTCATTCATCAACTGATCTGCATATTGAAAATTGCTGGTAGCAACCAAAATTGATTAAATTGTTGCACAAAATTCCCTTCTGGAATTTTGCTAAATTTTTGGTGACACATCAGAATTAGGTATTTCAAATGGAATCCTAAGGTTGACAAAATTCATTAGTCCATCATTTCGTCACCCCCACCTAAAATTTCAATCGTTTATAACTCAAAATTCCTTCAAGGAATTTTGATGAATTTTTTGCAAGCAGCGAAAGACCCTTTATAGCTCTCGCTTGAGCCCTCAAACCCGGCAAAGCCATGGCTTGTTCAAAAGCTATACGAAAAATGAACCCGAGCGGTGCAAAAGCCGCTCAGGTTTTTACAAATTTACGCAGTTATACAGATTCGAGTATATTCAAACTCATAGGTAGATTTAGGTATATTCACCAGCGCATTTGTATTAGAGTTTTACGCTTGATTTTCCTTCTGTTTTGGTTTCATCAATACAGCACGACTGTATCGGAGTCCCTAACCTCAGATACCCCATTGCTGCAGTTGTCTTTTCAAATTTACAAACGTTAGTAAATTTGATTTAAAATGGAACACTTTTATGCACAAATTTTAGCAGGCATGTGAGATGCTATATCGGTTTTTTGTAGGTCGGTTGACTCGGTCCTCAAAAATTGAAAATAACGGTCGAACCCAGTGTCTGTGCAAGTTTAATACGGAAAGTTGGGTACACTTTTGAGAAATTCGTATTTTTAGGCCTGCCCATCATTTTTATTGATTGAGCTATGGACGCAGTCTGAAATCTATGAACTGATTGTTTTAAGACGAGATTTATAATACTTTTCATAAGAAGATTTCGTCACGGTCGAAATGACTGTCGGAATGTCTGTTTAAAAAAACTTTTCCACTGGATGTGCAAATGCGAATTACTGTTTGAAAATTATAAATTTCATCAAGTTCCTATTGGGAATAAATTTCTTAAGTGGTTTTATTTCGGTGTTTCCTGAACATCGTTGCTTATTTTGGGATCGGCGCCGATGGCTTACGATTGTTAACTCTTAATCGAACGTTAGCTAGTTAAATGAGTTTATAGCCCCTGCCCCATGCCCTCAAAAGAAATATAAAATCCTGCTTTTGCATAATATAGCTATACAATTTGTGTGTAGCGACGGTGAAGTGTTTAAATTGCGACATTGCTATTATCGTAGACAAATGGTTCGTCAACTTAGGATGGTCGTATTCTCACACAAGCACCATCGCTTCGCAACGATTACGAGCGACCCGAAATAGTGAAATGATTTCCCCATGAGTAATAGAGATCGGACATATAAAACCGTTAAAAACAGTTAAGTAGTGTTTAAACCTGGCTGAGCTCGTGAAATTGGGACAACCAAAAAGTGGGTCATTTCATCGTTAGGGGCCTGTTCAGGAGCCCAACTACAGTTCTCTTCAATCTCTGTAGAAGATTAGCTTAGGCATATTATTATTAAGTTTAAGAAAGCACATATAGGACCAACCAGTTAATATTTTTACGAACCGCATATTGTGATTCCGTACTACGCCGCCAATACCCGCGGTAGTGCGAAGATTCTTCTTTGCGAAGTTGGATATAAAATTTATATTGGAACACTCGTGAACATAGAGATTAATAGAATTAGTAAAGTACTAAAATTTACATAGGTCTAGCTATTCTGGTCGTTAGGATATTAGGATACGTTCCAACTGGAACTTTATTTTGCGCTTGGTAATAAGGGCTGAGGTAACGCCTCAGCTGCGAAAAAATGGCACCGAGAGGAACGGGCCTATAATAAGGTGCTTCGGGTATTCGTGGATCGCGCTACCTTTGCTTTTATTTATACCGAAGTCAAACTATTAAAATTACTAGGGTCACAACTTTCTCGGAAATTTTCCCAAATATTTGCTCGCCGAGTAGTCTTGCAAGGCAGCAAGAAAAACGTTTTCCACAGAACAGCTTAAAATTTAAATTGGTAAAATTGATACTTAATAATTAAGGCTTTAATTTTAGGGAAAACCTTGCAATTAAACCATTGATTTGTATCTTAGTTCGTTATTTGACGTACCAATATTAGCTGTATATAGGATGATTTGGGATAGTGTTTAATTCCGACTTCTGAAAAGTGGTAATAACCGTTGGATGTTTTGGAGGTGCGACGCTGCGACGCCGCTGTTACATAACAAGGAACTTAAACCTAGGACCTAGACTTAGGTATAGACCTGCAAATGTCAAGTCAATTTTTATACGAAAAAAATTTCGTTTAACGCTGTCCCTTTAAGAGCGAGTAAAAATTTGAACTTAAATTAATTACACTCAGTCAAGGATTCTTGCAACACTTTGCAAGAGCCAGCACTTTTCCCGAGGAACCTACAAAATATTTCCATTGAGCTAATTTAGACTTTGAACCACCTATTAACGTTAAAATCTTCTAATATCATTTTAGTATTTTTCTTGCATCGAACTCGATCCAGCAATTTCGCAAATTTGTGCCAATTAACGCGAAAGTCTCAGATAAAATAAATATTAAGTTCTCCACGTTTGATAAGCTAGGCATTGTGTACAAGGCTAAAGATAACATTTCTTCGGGTACTGTCGACAATTGTCGATGATTGAAACATCCATAGATTATAATGTCGTATTTGAGGAAGATCTGGGTGTGCTTTGTTGTTATTGTATCAGAATTAGCTGACTGTCTAATTTGAATAATCGAGACAATTTGGTTGTTGTTACGAAGGCAGGGGGGTTTTTGGGGCTGTTTTTGATTGTTTTACGTTGA
Source organism: Trileptium ribeirensis (assembly GCA_030248225.1). NCBI lineage: Eukaryota > Metazoa > Nematoda > Enoplea > Enoplida > Thoracostomopsidae > Trileptium > Trileptium ribeirensis. The sequence goes on from JASANE010024530.1 coordinate 24,628, forward strand.
ATAAAGTTTATCGGATAGTTATCATATATATATATGATAACTATTATTATTTATTATTTAACTATTACTATTATATATATATGATATATAGATATATAGATATTTATCGGATGATTAGTTCGGATAGACAGCATCAATAATACGGCATTGGTGTGTGTGCAATGTCTAATCAATTAGATCAACAGGGAATTAATTGATATGGTCCTTCGGTTGGTTTGAACTTTCGTGACGGAAGAAGATTGCTTTGGCATATCTAAAGCTTGATTTCCAAATAATTGCACAATTTGGGACAATTTTATTCAAGTGGGCAGCGGATCATTCTGTAAGTCGCATACAATTATGGCTACAATCAAGTTTAGTTTAATAGTTCAGTTAAGGATAATGGTTCAAACAGACGGTGATACCATGACCATGTTTATTTATGTAGTTCAGAACTGTGCCAACATTAGTAACGTATTTAATTAGCACCATCAGCCATTGTTGACTAACTTTACTACTTCACAATGGATGCAAAAACTTTGTTACTGCGCAAGCGACAGCTTCAGGCAATGAGGATGAACAGTGGTAAGGTTTTAACTAAGGCAGGATCAATCGGGGAGCTTACATCTGTAGAAGACGTTCAGGCCGCGCGAACCGTCATAACCAAGTTGGACGAATATCGTCGTCAGTTGAAACCATTGTACGAAGCTGTGTTAGTCGAGGTAGATGACGAATCGGATGCAATGGCACAAGTGCAGCAGGCTACCAATTACGACGAGCAATTGTTAGAGGCTTCCGCTTTGTTGTCGATCAAAATAGAAACCTATGAAAAGTCGCCGATAGTGACACCCAACTCAGCAGGTGGTGCGGCGTTCCAATCATTTAACGAATTACGCGGTGCGAAAGTCAACTTGCCAAGGCTGAATGTTACCAAATTTAACGGTGATCCGTTAAAGTGGCAAGAATTTTGGGATACGTTTGCGAGCACAATTCACGACAGCGCAGACTTGTCGGTGATCGACAAGTTTAAGTATCTCCGCAGTTTCCTTGAGGAAGATGCATTTCGAGTGGTTGATGGTTATCGTCTCACGACTGAGAATTACGAAGCGGCTGTGGCCACATTGAATGAGCGCTTTGGCGATAAGCAGCTGGCAGTCTACGCGCATTTTGAGGCGATGCTAGCTATGCCGGTTGTCACTCATGACATAAATCATTTGCAAACCACATACGATGACTGTGAACGCCACATCAGAAGTTTGAAAGCTTTAGGGTTGGCCGAGGATACCTTTGGTCAGGTATTCACCCCGATAATATTGTCGAAATTGCCATTATTTGTTAAGATGGAGCTTCACCGAAAAAATGGTGCGAAAGCGTGGACTTTACAATCGTTGCGCGAATTGCTGAAGGATGAGATTCGTGCTAGGGACATGAGTCAGCGATCTTTCGGAGGGGCCGGTGATCGACCCCCTCATAAATCCAACAGTTTTCGAAATCAAATAAGTCGCAGCGGCGGCAGCGGTGGTCGCCATTCTAATCAGTTGGGTGCTAAATCTCGTTTACCAACTGGTAGTTCGTCTTCGTTGTTTGCCAGTGCCACTGGCAATCCTCGTTGTCAGCTTTGTAGCGAACGTCATTTTTCTGATCAGTGCACACGTTTCCCCGATCTTAGGTCAAGAAAGGATGCTGCAAAGGGACGTTGTTTCATACGTTTGTCAACGGGCCACATGGCGGCCAAGTGTCCTAAGCCTCGCAATTGCACCTATTGCAAACGGCCTTCCCATCATCGAAGTCTATGCCCAACAAAGTTTGGCGCAAAATTGCTGAAATAAAGGTCTTATCTGGCGGTCGACGTCGAGTCTTCTGTAGTAGATAGCACAGCGGTCAATAGCACCCTCTTATCGCATGGTGAACAAGTGATGCTTCAGACCGCGTTGGCAACTATCAAAGGCTATTCCCATGGTCCTACATCTGACACTCGATTATTATTCGACACCGGATGTTCACGGACGTTCATCACGGATCGGATGGCTAAGCAAATCAACGCACGACCGAAAAGCGACGAAGTGATTTCGATCGCTGGATTTTCGGATACCAGTCGTCGGACAAAGCGATACAAGTCCGTCGAATTTGAGGTAGTTCTTGCAGATGGTAGCACTAAGACGTTGACGGCCAACGTGATTCCCCATATCTCTTGTCCGATACAGAAAGTGCCGTTTGACACCAAAAGATTTCCTGTGATCAAACAGTTAGTTCTTGCAGAGCCGATGATAAAGGAGTCGCAGATGGTAGCCATTGATGTCCTCATCGGCATTGACTATTATTATGATTTTATAGGAGTTGATCGAATCAAATGTTCAGATGGATTGATTTTCGTGTCGTCGTCTCTTGGATTTATTGCAACGGGCAGAATCGATGGCCAGGATCAATCTGTTAATATGGTATCGACGATGCATTTAGCTTGTTCCGTCGTTCCGGGTGATTCTACGTTTGACATAGAACGCTTTTGGAGCATTGAGGACATCGGTGTGAAGGATTCTCCTGTCGATACTGCGGATGACGAAGCAATGCAGTTATTTGATGAATCATTGTCATTTGAAAATGGCCGTTATTTTGTCGACTTTCCGTTCAAGAGCGATGCTCCAGTGTTGCCAGATAATGAATTCCTGGCGCGTGCTCGGCTGAAGTCTACACTCAAACGGATATCTGCCAATCAAGAACTAATGCGGATGTATGATCAAACAATACAGGAGCAGTTGTCGAAAGGTATTGTTGAATTCGCGCCCACTAAGTCAGTGGGCGAACAAAGACATTATATCCCGCATCATTGCGTAGTGACGATGGGGAAGGCGACGACGAAACTAAGAGTGGTCTATGACGCATCAGCAAAGTCCGGCAAAAACCTCCCCAGTCTGAATGACTGCCTGCACCGAGGTCCTGTCTGCCTTGAGGACTTGTGCGGCCTTTTAATGCGTTTTCGGCTATCGAAAATTGGCATTGTGAGCGACATTGATAAAGCATTTCTCCAAATTGGCCTTCACGAACGGTCACGTGAGGTGACACGTTTTTTCGGGGTCAAGGATCTGACAATGCCGCCGACAGGTAACAACGTTGTCGTCCTGCGATTCTGCAGAGTCCCGTTTGGCTACGTTTGTAGCCCTTTTCTACTGGGTAGTGTAATCGATCGACACATTCGCGAGTCGACGTTGCCAGTTGCCCATGATATTCGCGGCAACATATACGTTGATAATGTCATCATAGGAAAGGATTCTATTGACGACGCTAAAAGATTCTACGACGAAGCGAAGGTACTTTTCAATTCGGCGTCGATGAATCTTTGTGAGTGGTCCAGCAGCAGCAAAGAACTCATTGATCACATTCCGGTGGTGGATCGCGGCCACCCTTCAACCAAGGTATTGGGCCTACACTGGGACACAGCGAGTGACGTCCTGAGATGTGCATCTTTTCGAGTCGTACCCGAGGCGGTGTTTACCAAACGTGTGATGTTGAAGTATTTGGCGAAGGTATTTGACCCCTGTAGATATTTTTCGGCCGTAACCATTGTTGGAAAGCTATTGATTCAACGTTTGTGGGCAGAGTCCTTCGGTTGGGACGACATGTTGCCATTGGAAATCGTTGAGGAATGGAAGCGTTGCTCTGAGGACTTGCAGGAAATATCGAATTGTTCTATCAAGAGATGTATAGTCGAAGAGATTGCTGTTAATCGAAGGTACGAGTTACACACATTTTGCGATGCATCCGCCAAAGCTTACGCGGCAGTAGTTATCTTAGGGTCGTGAGTGACGTAGAAACCAAGGTCGACCTAATTTTTTCCAAAACACGTGTTGCTCCTATGAAGTCCATGACAATTCCGCGTCTCGAACTAATGGCAGCTGTGGTTGGTGTCCGTGTGATGTCCTTTGTAGCAAAGCAGCTTCGGATACCAATTGGTGTCAAGACTCTGTGGTCGGATTCACAGTGTTTCCTCCATTGGATCAACAAAAAATCCATTTCGTCCACGTTCATCAGAAATCGCCTTGTAGAGATCAAAACTCATGGGGATGTATGTTTCCGTTATGTCCCCACGGAGACGAATCCGGCAGATGTAGCATCCAGAGGGTGTCCATTAGTAACATTGTTGAATGATAGCCAATGGTGGAAGGGGCCGGGATGGCTCCTACAGCTTGAGGCATTTTGGCCACCAAACATCAATGTTTATCAAGACGTATCAAACGAACCGGATGCGGAGAGTCAACAAACTGTCTTGGTGATCAACGACAGTGATAATAATCGATTGCAGTCAGAGGGTTTCTCAAATTTGCAGCGTTTGCTTCGCGTCACAGCCTGGATCAAACGATTTAGCGACAATTGCCGGTCAAAAGATCGTCGTTCTGGACCACTAAGCGATAACGAATTGTCGTCGGCACTTAGCTATTGGGAGCGGCGGATTCAAAGGGTTCATTTTGGGGATTTGCTTCGCACAGGTAGTCGCCGACAGTCTTTGATCAAACAGCTAGATTTGTTTGTCGACTCAGAAGGTTTGATCCGATGCGCACGGCGTTTGAGGAACGCCGATTTACCCCCCGACGCGCAGTGCCCCATTTTGCTCCCAAAGCGTTGCCATTTCACCGATCTAGTGATCCTAGAATGTCACAAGCGCTTACACCATGCAGGTGTTGCCCATACGCTTGCTCAAACTCGCCAAACCTACTGGGTGATCCATGGTAGGGGCCAGGTGAAGCGACTATTGCGGGATTGTATTGTTTGCAAGCGATATCGAGGCGGTTCGTATCCGAATCCTCCAGTAGCAGAGTTGCCCGATTTCCGTGTTCGACGACAGCGGCCCTTCTCCACAGTAGGTATCGACTACATGGGTCCGCTTGTAATAAAGACACTTGGGGGAGTGATGAAAGTCTGGATCGCCTTGTTCACCTGCACCGTGATCCGAGCGATACATTTGGAAGTGGTCGATCAGCTATCCACAGAGAGTTTCTTGATGTCACTCCGACGTTTCATCGCGGTGCGTGGTTGTCCACAGCTGATCGTGAGCGATAATGCAAAACAATTCCACACCGCCAGTCAAGTGCTTCATAAATTATGGCGGGATGCCTCATTTACAAATAATATTAAAGAATTTGCCGCAAACCAAGGGATCCAGTGGAAGTTCATCCCTGATTATTCTCCCTGGATGGGAGGATTCTATGAACGGATGGTCGGGATCACGAAGGCGGCACTTAAGAAGTCACTAGATACTCGGTGTGTGTCGTTGATTGAACTGCAGACGGTGGTAGCGGAGATTGCAGCGTCCGTGAACAGTCGGCCTCTTCTTTACTCAGAAGCGGAACCGACAGTCCCGCCCTTGACACCATCCCATTTCCTGGGAGGGCCTTTGGTAGGGCTTCCCGCCTTCGATTTATCCCACGAGGCCTTCAAATTGAAAACTGCGAAGTCGGATGAGCTCATCATTGAGTGGAAGCGCATTCAATTAATGCTGACTTCGTTTTGGCAGACTTGGCGATCGCAATATCTGTTGAGTTTGCGAAGCAGTGCTGCTGCCGCCAAGCGCCGCAATGTGGTAAGCAAGGAACGGTCAATTGGCGACGTGGTCCTGATAAAAGACAATTTGCCGAAGAATATGTGGAAGATGGCAATTGTCGTCGCGCTCCACAAAAGCCGGGATGGCTTTTGTCGATCCGCTTCTTTACGCTTGCCCAACCGCAGGATAGCTCGACGCCCCATTCGAATGCTATTTCCACTCGAAATGCAGGTTGGAGAGGAATGGAATAATAAAGTTCCTCGTGGCGCCACTGACGACGGCAGTGGTGAACACCACGAGGGATTCCATCGCCCCAAGCGTAGCGCAGGTGTCAGGTCTCGACATCGCACAAGGGGCTTATTGCAAACTATCGAGCAGGAAGGATCAGATACGGATAGTTTAGAGTCCAACTAACAATTTAAATTTTCTGAATAATTATGTTAACTTTTATTTTTTTGAACCTTTAGTTACATAGCATTATATTTTAAAGCAACGTTAAATCCGTGTATGTAAACAATTGTCACCAAATTCGTGTATATGAAAATTTTTTCAGCAATAATGTCTCGAATGATCATTGCCGCAACCCATCCGTTGTCGCCCTATTTTGTTTATCGACCGCCATTGAAAGTGGGATGTTTTCATTTCTCATCGTTGACGCAGGCGCATCGCTATATTATCCTTGTCCAAGAGGGTCACGATGGCATGGCGAGCGTAATCCGGAAGTGTGCGACGTTGTCGGAGAGCCCGGACAAAATCGATCGGTATCTGCAACAAAACGAGATTAACATCGGCGCTGAGTGGGTGATCCGCTCGCGCAATGTATTGTTCGACGTGATGGTCGATCAACTTCAGCAGGACGACAGCCCTTTTCGGCGCGAGTTCTTGATGATGATTAATGCGACCCCAGATCCGACGAAAGTGCAATATGTCACTCTTGGTAACGATTTCTTTTGGACTTGCGGCTTTCGCAATATGGACCGCAGGAGCTGGAGTCCTGGGGACGACCGTTACGGAGCCTTATTGTTAAAATTGGTGAAGCGGTATCTTGCTGGTAAATTATCTCCGATAATCGCGGGCGGTGACGGGTTGGTTCGTTATTTGCTCACTGACTATCAGCAGTACTGTAAGTCGGTTTTAATTTTGTCCGACAGTATGTGCCGTAGTGTTAGCAAAGTCGCGGGATGCGGCGAATGCTACGCTGTTTCAGGCGGCACCTTTAGACATTTGGCGAGGCTGGTAGTTCGACGAAAAATTGATTTTAAGCAGTTTCGAGCGGTGGTCGTTAACTGTGGTATCAATGATGCACAACTGGTTAATGCTTCTGACCAACGTAGTTCTTGGCTCGAATTCGAAAAGGTTCTACTGTCAGCTTTTTCGGCTTCAAATGGGCCTCAGGTGCTGGTAAACTGCCCAATTCCCCATCCGGGTGTGCCGGGCGTCAGTTCATTATCGGATTTTATCGAATGTCGTCCTTCCGGGACTGGGGTCTTGTGTGTCAACTGGAGCCGTCGATATAATAGTCCATTCGCTCCACACACCAGAACGTATCGTTGTTTCAAGAGCCGCATTTCTTCCATATCAACCATGCGGGGTTCCATGAACTATGGCTGTAGTGGTGCAAAGTGATGCCAGTGCTGCGTAACGTCCCGGTTAAATTGTCGAAGAATTATTCGACGATTAGCAAACATGATCTTTCGATGATTATTCATTAGATTAGAATTGATAATTTCGGGCGGGAATGTCGACAATTGTCGATGATTGAAACATCCATAGATTATAATGTCGTATTTGAGGAAGATCTGGGTGTGCTTTGTTGTTATTGTATCAGAATTAGCTGACTGTCTAATTTGAATAATCGAGACAATTTTGTTGTTGTTACGAAGGCAGGGGGGTTTTTGGGGCTGTTTTTGATTGTTTTACGTTGAATAAAGTTTATCGTGATTAGTTCGGATAGACAGCATCAATAATACGGCATTGGTGTGCGCGCAATGTCTAATCAATTAGATCAACAGGGAATTAATTGATAGATACTAACAATCTCTAGAGAATCATAGGAAAATAGAAAATCGGCCCGATCTAATTCTAAAGAAACCCACGAGCCAAGAATTAGGATGTCCTCACCGCGCGCACTTTTCGGTTCGCAGTGGCTCACTAGTATAAATCACGAAACGGCTATCCGTAAAAGAAAATAGAACACAATTGAGCTGAGCCTGAGTATTAAAATATACATCTATATATATACACATATGTCTTCACTTTGCTCTTTACCGTTAATCGATATTGAGCAAGGTAATGTTACTGGGCGAAACCTTTATGTCCCTACCAAAATTGCTATTAGTCGACGTGATATTCACCTTGTATATACTTAACATGTTCCCTGCTAATCGGTACCAGCATCCTTGTTCCTCGCTCATTGTAACCAATTTGTCTTACTAGCGCGCTTCGCCAGTCTAAATAAGTGTTTTAAGACCTGATGAATTGCTCATTGGATAAGCCTGAGCTAAATAAAACAATCCGCTATGAATTTTCCGTTCAAAATTTCCCTGCACATATAATTTGCGTATAATAAACACATCCTCGTGAGTATCCAATCCTGACCCGGGAATGAGCCTTGGGATTTTGTTAAGTTTACTTGACTTTAGAAGATTCGCGTAGAAGCAAAATGAATCACAAAACTTACAACAGATATTTAGCATGCTGCAGGTTCATTAATACATAGGAGTTTACAATTTCGAGTTAGCGAAATAGTTGCTGTCGTGTCATGTCTTTCGAAAGTCTCATACTGTTCATGAATCGTACCATGTTATTCTGTTGAACTACTATTTCTTGGAGTACGATATAACTGTTGATTGTTGTACATCCTTGATATGTACAAAATTGTGTCATGTATACGTATACTTTACCGTTATATTTAACCCCTAGTAGAGTAGGATAAGCAGTCGAATTGCACCTCTACACTATGTGTACTCGCATTAGTACACCCGACCCGTACCTAAGCTCTTGTTTAGTGTGCCACCCATTCTGTTTGTTACCCTTTACCTATTAGCAGCTTTCAGCTTACCTGAACCAGCCTATTGGCGTATCATTATCGAGCGATCAGTTAGCTTCCAGCACACTGTTAGCTGTATCGTATGGCATGCCTATATACTTTGTTTCCCCAATTTTCTTTTAGTAAGGTAAGCTCAGCTGTCACCCAAAGTGTTTGTCGAAGCTAAATGTACTTGTTAACGTTGTTCTATATTGCGGCTGTGCACGTTCGATTAGGAAGGCTATGACCCACAGTCTGACTTAACCCAACTACCAGTGTGAACTATGTATTTATGATGTACTGTTGATACCATTTCCATTCTTGATGTACAGTTATATTATCGTATATGTATAAACGCAATATGTTAGTCCATAACCGAACGTGTAATTGATTTGCTTGTCGATAAATAATCATTGAAAATCCATTGTGTCCCTGTGTTAATTGATGATATATGTAGCGATATGTACCAAAGGGGTTTGAAATAATCGCCCCTGTCGGCGACATGCCTTCAGGCCTAACGTCGAAAAGTTGTAGCGTGGTTCGTCGACTATTCAATGTGTATCTACATCGGAATTGTGCGAGAGCTCAAAAGATTCAACGACGTTGACAAGGATTCCAGGGGGACCACATATCGAACTTGGTATCGCGGAAACCATCTGTCATTAAACGCTTAGGGATGGTCGGACCCTAGTAGTGGCAACACTGGCTGTAATTTGAATGGGCGAAAATCGGCTACGATCACCCAAACGATGTACAGCTGTTAATTTTTCGCGAACTGTTAATTTTTCGCGTTGTTTGCTTTTATTTCTGAGCGTAGCTGTATATTATAGAAGGTGAATAATCTACAAAATGACATTAATAAGCACACATATAGCTCAAGTGGTTGTGGAGATGTCGCTTTCGTGTACTTTGGGTCTCATGAGCCCATTTAAAAGCTGTTTTTGAACCAGATCATGCATCCTGAAACAGCCATGTAGTAAAGCATGACATATATAGCTTTATAGATCTTTTTGCCCTACAAAATCAGCCTAATTTGGCTATGTATCAGCACCAGTTGTCCAGTACATGCCATAACGTGTTTTTATCGATCCCGTTTTAATCCTGTGCGACCAACTAGCGCTGCTTCGTTTTCACTGGACGAGCTAGGTACTAGTGCATTATTGTGGGGTTGTGTGTACGCGGTTGGTGGGCGCGAATATGGTTCGTCGACCCTATGCCAGAAATGACTAGTTTTCAAATTTGCTTGTTTTTGCCTTACAGTGAGTGCCTGCCCATCCAGCTTGACCATATTATATCTTTCCATGATGTTTCAAGGGTTGAACTATCGACGAAACCGATTTCCAAAATATAGTGCGTTTTCATTTGTCTGATTATGTATTGCGTGCAGGACATCAAGAATGGTCTATATATATAAGTATTTCTGAAGGGTGAATAAAATGATCTGGTTTCTAGAGTCAATCATGCATATTTCACGCCTTTTCATGGTGTTTTCAATGAGTTTAAAGTCCACGAACCACATTTCCAGGGTATCGTCTATCATCAGCTGTTTGGTTACATATTGTTTACAGGTGTTAAAGAATTTTCTATACAGGTTTTCCGGAAGGCAGAATACGATAGTTTGATTATCTAGAGTCCAGCACGAGTATCTTATACCTTTTCAGACGTTTTCAATGGGGTTCGGATCAATAAACCAGATTTCCAGAATATAGTCTATCAACAGTTGTTTGGTTACGTATTGCGTACAGGTCTTAAAGAATTTTCAATATAGTTTTTTTCCGGTAGACTAAATATGTCTGCTTGCTTATCTGGAGATCAGCACGAATTCTTGATGCGTTGTCAATTGTTTTCGATGGATGTAGGATCGACGAGATTTTAGGATTTATAATGGCTTCAGGGTTCAAGAAGATTTAGGGCGGTATATAACATTAAACACAGTCTGTTACTTGTGATTAACAAAATTATAACTTTAAAATGAAACGACGATCAATCCCTTTCATCCTCGCTTATGAGACATTAATTATATCTGCTCACAGTGAACGCGGCAATACTTAGATGTTTCATAAAAACGTTATTGTACTAGTGTTGGGAAACTGTAAGTACTTAGTCAGCTCGATTTAGTTAATGGTTGTGTGTAGACTAATACCACGTAATTTACAATCAAACAGCTGCCGGAATGGCATCGAACTGACGCTGTACCCCATAACGCTAATTTCTAATCTCCATGGTTTTGGCCCATGCAGTGTACTGAAGGCGTACTCGTAACAAAATTTCCATTTTCCATCCCATTTTTGACCTACGCACGTTGTCAAGGTTTGTAGTATAAAAGTGCCGCTCGTAAGATCATTGGTGCTCGAGTCTTCGTATTTGCGCGAAGACGAGAGGTGGCAAGAGGTGCACATTTTTAAGTCTTCCCTGAAATTTCCGTACTAAGGTCCAAGTATTGAGTAGGGTGCTGTGCTTTTCCGCGGAGAAGATCTTATACGAGACATTCTTGTCGACACGGTCATGAGCTTACTTCGGTCAGCCGTATATTTATGATTTATACAGTTCTTTTTCTTCAGCCTTGGTACGAAAAGCATGGAACCGGCCGTGAGCTCCTGATCTACTTAAGTTTTCCGTCTATGATTTTGTGTGTATTTGCGTTTGGATTAGCGGTCGGGGTCGTGTTGGCGGTAGGGTTTTTGGTTTTTGTCCAAGTAAGTTGAAAAATGTTTCTCTAAATTAGTGCGCTTTTATTCGTAATTGCAGTAATCACTAGAAATGACCGTTACTATCTCGCAACTCGCTCGCGACTCACTCGAAACTAGCTTGCTTCAGATTTACGAAGTAATCGCTCGCTCGAAATTCCACAGACATTATTGGCGAGTACTGTATGGTCATGGACAAACGCCAGTGCAAAAAAAACGAACATAACAATTATTTTCACTGCAAACGAACGTTGCAGTGCTCTTTAGAGTTTATTTTTTTATTTGCATAAAACACGATAATGGTCGTTTATGTTTACGGTATTATCAGTTTTTGGTTTCTGACTGTAACGTCATTGTAATTTGATTTCCAATCGCTTAAACTCTTATAACTACTTTTCGGACAGAATTTTGTATGCATGTGTGCTTAAACAAATTCAAACGAGCGCGTACGTTTTCTTGTATAACCGTTTATGCAATTTGCGTTCATTTGCATCCGTGCCTGAATAATTCTGTCATGAACAAAATTATGTGCATTTGTACACAAATTAAAGTTTGTTTTTTACGTTATGTTAGGCACACAAGCGAATGTTGTTTGGCTATGGTTGATTGGCACATTAGATAGTGACGACTAGTTATTGCTAGCAAATAAAATTTTTAGTTTCTGTAGTTAACGTAATTCGATAATAATACATTATTGTATTATTACATACGTTCTTGATTAACGTAACACTTCAACGTTTTAGCATCAAAATAGCCTCACCTGCATTTTGTAGGGGTTTGTGTATGTACAGCTGACCTGTCCAGAGCCCTCCGAAAAGTCGAGGGAAACTTTGGGGTCCCCCATGTTTATTCTCGGGGGAAAATTAAAAGTGGGGAGGATAAATTTTGCTTAAAAATAGTAAATATACCCATATTTTCATACAGTTTTACTACCGTGAATGTATTTTCTAGCTAAAAACGATATTATAATTATTATTGTACATTTCAGTGTTGTTGTTATAGCTTCGAGCCACGTACAACAACAAAACCGCCATCGAAGACTGGATTGCAGTAAAGGTATTGTTGAATGGATCGAGCCAAGCGAGTGGGGAAAATTTCTTTTTGTCTGTCGCAGTCAATCATAACTCATTTTTGGATGGACGGATTTTGACAATTTCTTTTGTTCAATTGCAAAAGTGACGATGTGCCCTTTATTTGGAACAGCTCCGAACCTATCCTCGGGGTTTAAATAGCAAAAATAGGTTTTTAAGGGTTCTTTGCCAGATCTGGCCATGTGGGTTCCAGTGTTTCTCAGCCCATATCTCACAACACAAGCTTCACATCGAAAAATGGAGACCACCAAGCAGAATTAGTTCATTCTGGCAAAAGGTGTACAACTTTACTGACCGCAGCTTTTTATGGGACCACTCTATGGGCCGCTGTGGGCCCAAATATGGTTGACTTTGTGCTAGATATTTCGCCGTGTTACTGCTGGCTTTTACCTTACAATGAGTTCCTATTAGATTATCAAGCACGCTGAACACGATGGTTCTGCTATATAGAGTCCAACTTGACTACATTATACCTCTTAATGGGATTTCAAGGGTTTTGTGTCGACGAAGCCGATTTCCAAAATGTATTGCGTTTTGATTTTTGTTTGATTATGTATTGCGTGCAATTTGTATTTCAACGGTTTATATATAGGTATTACGAAACCTGAATACAATGATTTTGTTATCTAGAGTCCAGCGTGCATATTTGATGTCTGTCATGGGTTTTCAATGGGTTTAGAGCAAATGAACCCGATTTCCAGAATATAGACTGTCTTTGGTTGTATGGTTATGTATTGCGTACAGTTGATCAAGAATCGTCTATATAGGTTTTCCTGTAGGCTTAATACGATGGTTTGATTATCTAGAGTCCAGCATGCATATGCATATATTGTCTTTTCAGAAGTTTTCAATGTGTTTAAGGTCAATGTACCCGATTTCCAGAGTGTAATCGGTCTTGATTAGATTGGTACATATCAAAAATAGTCTATACAGGTTTTTAGTTATTTTGACAACAATTATTTTTTATATAGTCCAGCGTGCATATTTCATGCCTTTTTATGGACTTTCAATGGGTTTAGGGTCAATGAAGCCGGTTTCCAGAATATAGTGTAACGTGGTGACCAAGGGGTTTAATTAGGCAACAGCCGATCCGCCTGTTCCAAACGGCTGGGCGTTGTTCAGTTATCTTTTGCTTATGCATTATTATTTTTTATAATATTAATAAATTATTATTATTATATGATACTATTGTACTAGTATATGTAATGAGCAAAGTTTCTAAAGATTCGGCTTTGCGGGTTGATTCGTCAAAACAAAAGTTCTGCGGTTCTGATTCTTGTGTTTACAAAGGTTTCTGGTGAGCAAAAATATATATTTGTAAAATGTCACGTACTACGAAATGTCAGTAATCTGGTTATATATATCGGCTTCTGATTTTTGTTCTAGTGGTTATTTCTCTGCATTCGTATTGTTGGATATATCGCAATAAAACAGCTTCTCGAGAGTTCTGCAGTTCGTTTCTTTGTCTCAGACAAAGCAACACTGAAATATTTACTTAAATAACAGATACGGCTGTTTGCGCTTGATAACATCGGCGCAAAAACTGGAACGGGACGTGTACGCGAATACAATTTGACGTCTGCGCATGTTCACAATAAGTTTCCACAGGCCGGCGGTCATCGTTACAAGTGGTGCCAACGGAGGGATGAGATTCGGGATACTTTTGCACATCAAATTAGTTGCATCCCTAGTGTATAACATCGAAATTTCTGCAAAGTAACTTAATGTTCAGTTGCTACTCGGATACACGGGATAAACTTATATCGTCTCATGAACTATCTGTCATTACGGCGGTTATACGGCTCACGTGAACAAAACTGAATCAGCGTCGCGGTTCGGATAGTACTGCCCGTGACGATCGGCACCAACATCGTACCCTAACGTCCGTGGACACACAATTGGCTGCATTTCAAATTTTGGTAAAAACACGGCTTGACGACTTTGCAAGTAAACTTGACGAACACTCCATAGCACTAACTCAACTTGCAAACGGCCAACAACATCTTAACGTACAACCTGCAATCCAAGTTATAGGAAACTCGGTTCAGCAAGTTCTAGAAGCTGTTCAATCTGCTACTAAACCAGAAAGTGGTGCTGCGCAAATTTTTCCAACAGATGTTTTAGCGGCGCTACAGAATATTAGAGATACGCGAATACAAACGTTACACAGACTCAGCAAGCTGGACGACCTGTACAGAACAGCGTTGGAACAAAACAAAACAATAATACTACAAAAAGAAGAACGTTTGCAGAGCGTTGGGGATGACATAAATAATAAACATTCGGCTAGTTGTGCAGGTGCAAACGGTATGTCAAACAGAGGACCGAACATTCCCATAACGCCATTCAGTGGGGAGAAAGGAGACGACTTCGGCAGCTGGCGACTTAACGGTTTGAGGTGAAGTTTGCTGCAAACGCCTGGCCTGAACAAAACAAGTCGTCTCTGCTGGGAGTCCATCTAGCTGGCCACGCAAAGTTCGTGTATAACGGGCTCGATCAGACAACAAAACATGATTACGATCGCCTTGTTTCGAGCCTGGACGCGGCACTTTTGACAGAAGACCGTCGCCGATATCTGAGCGACAAATACAATATCCGAACTCAAGGATCAACGGAAACAGACGGCTGCTATGCTAGGTCGCTAACGGAGCTGGCTCAGTCCGCTCTGAGCTTTATGACGGTTGAGGCTGAAAAGCAGACTAACCTTCGCAACAAATTTATTGCAGGTCTCAGGCCTCAAATTCGTGAGGACGTGAAAGTGATGGGTCCAAAAACAATGTCTGAAGCAATCCTAGCAGCTGAAAGAATCGAAACAAAATTAAACTCTGCCGCTGTAGTCACGGATTCAAATTCGACATGCCACTCACAAATTAATAGCGTGGGAAGCCGGAAATCTCACGAACCGGCTTTGGCATTGCAGAAGTCCGAGCCGCCGGAATGGGCGCGTGCTATGATAGATCGAATAAACGGCTTGGAATCAGCAGCAAGGCAAAATACTACTCATACTATTAACACCGTTACAAGTGACCGTAACGGTCGACCACATTACAGTGAGCAATACACGGCGTCGCGTAGTAATGCAGCGGTCAGTTATATGTACCCTCGGCAGCAATACACGCTGTCAAACCGCCCTATTTGTCAGCTTTGCAGTCGCGCCGGACACACGGCACTGCATTGTCGCAAAGACATTTATGGTCGGAACTATTGCGGTTTCCATCGTTTGACAGGGCATCGAACGGAAGATTGCCGTGCACGAGAGCGTGCGACAAAGAACAACGATATTGCTAACTCCCGTCAAGCAACGACCAATTAAAGACGAAGCGGTACAACAGAATCAGCTACTGCTAATGTTATTCACACATTATCATCACCGCAGCAAAGTCAACAGTCTTCTGACTGTACAGCCAAGATATGTGTCGAACAGCAAAATATGCTTTGTATACCTCCTTTCCTGGGCACTTTAGTAGCGTCGAACGCCAAGTCTTCTTGGCGCCGATTACAGTCAGGTGAGGCTGCGACTCTTGAATATGATAATCATGAGTTAAACGGTAATACCATACCACTCGACGGTGGTAATACTTTATCACGTACGAATAGGAGCGAATAGGTCTGCAGAAGTATCGTCGTAAAGATAATAGCAATGAATTACCAACAGCTGTGCCGAATGTACGGCTGAACCCGATGCTACGTCCCCTGCTAAACTTCTGGCAGATCGGATGGAGCTTTATCCTAACGGCGCCAAACGACATTTGGTACATGAAATGAATTTTTCATGTGTCAATATATCCGGCGGTACTGTAGCTGATGGCAGCACGCAGTGCACTAGAGCGCTCAGTTCGAGCAACAGTTCTGCAGAAAATGCGTGGCCTAAACCGAGCAATTTGTTTACAGAATGCAAACCAATCCTCAAATGTGGAGATAACAATCGCACGTCATCACACGCCTCATCAAACCTAAGATCCGGGTCAATTCCGCGGCACAATTTAGCTGCGAACAGTAGATCGCGCAGTACAGGGCGAAGATCGCACAGGCCAGAACGAAACGGGGAACAAGGGCCAGAGCGGAATTGACCAGTGCCTCAAGTTCAGCAACCTGAAATGGCGCGATATTTATTTATCGGTGACGAACAATTGCAGCGTATGCAAAAAGGACCAGGTGTGCTCATTTTTTGGCGGAACGGGTTGCGTGTCGAAAACGTAGACGACCTGCTGGACACAGCTCTACAAAGAGTGGCTCACGGCATGGGCCGACGATTGACCATAGTTTTTCATGTAGGTTCAAATAGTATCACTGACGAATCAGGGGAACTAGTGGCACTCGACGTCTTCGGTCGCCTTATGCGACTAGGTGTTAGCCAGGTGTTCGGCCGATTGCGTGCAATAGAACAGACGGTAGATTGCGTGTACTGGTCTTTACTAACCCAAAGATGTGATGTTCCAGCACTAGTTCTCGGGTATTTTAGGGATCAAATGGTTTGGCATATCCAGGAGGCTAACCAACGCTGGGCAATACACAGCGTGTGGTTCGAAAACAATGAGCTCTTCGCTCAGCCACAAAGTTATCTGATAAGAAATCCGCCATATTTAACTGATGAAGCGATGTTCCTGCTCGGGGAATCATTCTCATATCGAGTACAATGTTATGCAACAATGCAAATGCGGCAACAAGCGCATACCCTGTCCCACGGGCCATTAACGTCCCGACATACCCGCGAAGCGCTTGC